>CAJVQA010007881.1:0-13426 GCA_910591915.1 Cetraspora pellucida | reverse complement strand
TACAGATAACCAAAGGATAATATCACACTAGATGTCGTTAATATATAGCAACAATAGTGTAGTTTAGGAATAATTTTCACTTATACATTTATATCCAATTGATATACCTATGTATTACTATATTTTTCCTACTTGATATTATATAAATAAAAAAAAAAAAAAAAAAAAAAAACAAAACCTTTATATTATTTATATTTATAAGTTCAATTAAGGCACCTTTAGAAGCAGTTAGCCAGGTCTTCTTTTATACCTAGCTAAATATCTTCTAATCGATTTAGTTTATCCAAAATTTAACTTAAAATTTCTTTCATTTATCTTGTTTCTATATGTACTTGTGTATTTAATCTTATCTTCTTTTTGATTATGTTTTTTGTTATTTCTTATTTTCTAATCATTCTTTAATGTTTTATAACTAAAAATTACTTTCTATTTCAATTTATCTTTTATTTAAAATCTGATCATTCTTGTTTTAGCTTTTTTTATTAATAGTATTTCTATTTTCTAACCATTCTTTTATATCTTGTGTTTAAAGATCACTTTTTATTTTTGTATATCTTTTGTTCAGACTTTGGCTAGTTCTTTTTTAGCTTTTTTTCTCTTCTTTCTCTAATACTTTCTACTTTTTTTACTTTTTTTATTTAGCCAAAATACTCAGAAATTATTATATCTAATTAGTTTTGATTGAACTGGCTTCATTTCTTTTTTTGTCACAAATATAATTATTGCTGTTCTTCTTTGATTTTCATTTTTGTTTAATGAAATATAAACTGATTTTACACCTTTGCTTCTCAAACAACATAATAGCAAACTTCTGAAATATTGCTTAATAGCTCTGTTATTTTTGCTATATATTGACTTTGCTTTTGTTTTATTTTATAAATTTTTTACCTTCTATTACTCTTACAGTTTGTTACTATTAACTGGTATAGACCATGAAGTGTCTTCTTTTTCTAATTCTTTTATTTGAACTATTGCAAGAAACTTGTATTTGAATTTTTTGATTCTTGTTATATGTGCTTTTTAAATCTTATACAAATATATTTAAACTCTTTTCTGTTTATATTTGCTGATAGATTTCAAATTGTTGTATATTTTAGATTTTGTGTTTTCTCTTTTTTAGTATCTATTTGGTCTTCTTTTAGCTTTTTATTATATTCTTGCCAATTATATTCCTTCTTTTTAGTTTTTGGTATATTGTTTTTTTCTTTTTGATATTCTTTGTTATATATTTTTTGCTTTCTTTTTTTGTTTATTCTTTCTTTATCTGTAATTATTCTATACTAATTACTTTTTTTTTTGCTAATTCTTTATATTATCTTACTTCTATTATACTTGCAATTAAAGTCTATCTCTATTTATAGATTTTCTCTTTTAAAGACTTCTTTGATATTTTTGATATACTTATTATTTTTTAGTAACTATTTAATAAAGTTTATATATTCTTTTTTGGTTTTTTCAAGTACATTATATGCTAATATGTTTGCAAGTAGACTGTTATTTTAATTACAGTCTTTCTTGCTCAGTGCCTATATGCTTTTTTTAAGTAGTACTTCTACTATATTAATTTCTTTTTTGATTCTTATTATTTTTTTTTTTCTGTTATTGATCCTTATATTAATTTTTTTTATTCATTTTCACATTTATTTGTTTTTGTTCACTTTTTTGTTTTTTTTTGTTTTTTTCATAAATAAATAATTTAGCTTTTACTTGATTATTATATGTTTGTTTTACCTTTATATTTACTTCTTTTTTTATAGTTTCAATATTTGTTTGTAAACTTTTATTAGATTCTTCATTCTTTATTTTTTTTTTATATCTTTTCTTTTAGCTCTTTTTGTCTTTTTTCTATTTTATTTATCTATTGTTATTCTTTTTTCTTTTCTATGCTTATTTTATCTTGGTATTATTTTATGAAATTAAGTTTTTTTTCAGATTACTTTCTTCTTACTTTTTCTAATATTTTTCTTGTTATTTGCAAAAAGACTACTTTATTTAGATTTTATTTTATGAATACTACAATGATGTTATCTTCTTTACTAGATATTACATATGCCTTACTTAAATTATTAAAAAAGATTTTATTATGCATACTGTTCATTATCTTATATACTTTTTTTATAAAAATTACATCAAGATTTTCTCTATATTCTTCTGACAAACTTCTGTTTATATTGTACAGTTATTTTTTAGATGCTTCTAAATTATATGTTCTATCTAAATTAAACTAGTTTAATATATGTATTTATTTGTTTATTTTGTCTATCCTATTATATCTTTTTATGTAACTTGAAGAATCTATAAAACAAAATTATGATAATTCTCTTTAATTTTTTTAAATTTTTTATTTTTTATTAAAAATTCTTTATGTACTATTTTTTGCTGTTTTTATAGTTCTTTTCTGTATCTTTGGTATTAAACTACATGCAACTTTTGTTATTCTATTTTTTTTTGTTAGTACCTTGAGTTTTGTTTTCTAGTCTAATTATCAAGTTTTTCTAAATTTTGGTTTCTAAAAATTTTGATTAGAAGATCTACAGGAGAGAGTTTATAAATTTAACTAGATTTGAATATTTAATATGTAATTTAATAATATGTTATATTTAATCTATAAAATAAACTAAATGTTAATTTTGTAAATTGTTTGACTAATAAAAAAACATATATTTAAACAAAAATATAATTAACTAAAAAATTCACAAAAGCATAAATAAGTATAATTTCTTTGAAGATATGTATGTGTTTAATAATTAGATTAAATAATATTTAAAATTAATTAATAGGTCAAAATTAAAATTTAGTTTGTTACTTTTTCTAATTAGAAAAATAAATGCAATATATTTTTATAATTACTTATATAATTATTTATTAATATTTAAAAAAGTATCAATAATAACTTAAAAAACAGTTTTATATAAAATATTAGAATTTTAAATTGTTGATATAAAAAGTTTTAGAATCAGTCTTTTGAAAGTAAGATTAGAATAGAATGTATTAAATAATATATATAGAAAATTAAAAGCTAAATAATAAAGAATTTTGTTAATTAGATTATATTTTTGATAAATATTAAGATTAGATAAATTATTAAAAATAATTTGATTGATAGAAGTTTGGTTAAACAAAGATAAGTTAACACAGGCACACTAATAATCTTATCATGTATTAACACTAACTTCAGTACTGATTTGTATTTTTCTATATTCCATATCTCAAACTTCCAGTCATGCTGGTATGACCAAGGCTACAGGTATTCTAACCCAACTGATGTAAGGAATGTTTCTACGTCTCTGAAAATTTTACCGGATCAAATTTAGTATAGGTAACTTAAGGTTTACGGCAAATTTGCCAAAGGCCAATTATACTTATATTTGATCCTGCAGAATTTCCAGAAACGCAAAAACACCGAGGTAACTAATATAATATTTAATTAAGTTAAGGTATTAATTTTTTTAAACGCATCAATATGTTTCCTATTAACGGCAATCCATATGCGCAATTATGAAAAAAATTATAAATTCAAATTGCCAAAACTAAGATACACACGCAGAGAGTAAAAAAAAAATTGCGCTTAAAATGAGTGTGCATTTAGGAAGGTATCACGGTATTCTGTCAGTAGGGATGTTAAATTTACGTAATTTTACGTAATTTTGCGTAAAAATAATTTTGAACACAGCATTAGTTTCTGAGATCAAATTTGCGTCGATTTAGGAGTTACAAGTCGAATCGTATATTTAAATCAAACGATATAATTAGAAATGGGCAAGGTAATTACTTATTACGTAAAAAATCAAATCACACGTTGCGCGACAATTTATTAATAATATATACATACAACTAATAATATGCTAAATTGTCGCATAGCGTGATTTAACTTTTTACGTAATAAGTAATTACCTTGCCCATCTCTCGATATAATAATGCTGGTAGAGCTTTTGTATGTACTTTATGTATAACGTAATTTATGTAACACAACCCTATCTGTCAGATTATGCAGATTCGCCCCTGACCGGAGTTACTACTCAGGGCGTATCTAACTGAAACTAAATCCTTGAAATTTGATGTTTTTTTTTACCAAAAATAGCAATTTTTAAGCAGTACTATCGAGTACGTATCGGTATTACCAAATTAAAGCTTGTAAATGAATATTTTAGTTTTTGCTGCGCCGATCTTAACTCCTGAAGATTGTGTCATTACATGTCGGTTTGGAATATGATATAATATATTAGTATGATTAATTATGGTGAAGTAAAATGATACTATCAAACATCGATGTTTTTATATAATTATCTCGCGGTTAAGTCCGGCACAGTAAAAACTCTGGATTTCAAATCAAGTATAGAAAAATAGTTACTTCCTAGCCGTATTCAAATTTGAAACCTTTTAATACACTTACCATTACTTCATAATTATGATATTATAATTACCAAACAAATAATTGGGATCTGCCTGCTACGTAGCTAGAGATTAAGCCCAGGTAAGGGTTACCTGGGTAAGTATAAGCATTTCTTAATCGGGTCATGATCATAAAAGGCGCTTATCTGATTGGTTAATTTTTGTAGATCCACTCGAATCAAATTACATTGTTTTTATTTTCATAGAAACAGAAAACGAAGTCTTCACGTAATCGCATATATTAAGAACTGATCTCGAAATTTTATTGGATGTAATTATGTGAAGATTAATCGGATTAGTCGGGTTAGCCAGGTTAGCCGATTAGCTGGATTAACCTGGTTGCTATCCGGGTAAGAGTTAAATAAACGGGTGGGTGGAATTTTATACTACTACTGCTAGCGCTAGTGATACGAATCCAAACCGGATTAAGAGCAACTAATCGTAATTAAAGATTTCTTCATGAAATAAATCATGTATTATACAATTAACCATTAAAAATCTGACGAAAGTTGTCAATGATTATTATTGTCTGTCACGTGACCAATACTAAATTGCAGAATTTATCGTTATACAGCACAGTTTTAGTAATTTATTAAAGTCTATCTTTACTAATTCTATTTTATTATATACACTTAAATGTGAATCTTGAAACTATTGATTTTTAAATCCACAGCTAGATTAGGCTTGTTCATTATGAAATATTATTAATTAAAAAGTAAATAATCTAATGATTTTACTAAATAATACATACGTAAGTACCAGTGATATCTGTGATATTTGATACTATCCATAAATGTTATATCTTGGTCAAATTATTTACATAGAATTTGATACTCAAAGTAACCATTTGCCACCTTTAAAACCCGAATTAAAAAGTTAAAAAGAATGTTAAATACAAATAATCTACATTTAGTTTGTTGAAATTTTCTGATACTAAAAAATTGGATTCCTATTTAAATTTATAATATCTGCTAAAATCAGCACTTATATTCTTTTATTAACGACTTTAGCCCTAAAGGCTAACCTAATTCTAAAAAAAAAAGTACTAACAAAATAAATAAAAATAAATAAAATATCAAAATAAATCAAAAAAATAATTAAAATAATTAAAATAAATCAAAATAAATCAAAAATAAACCAAAATAATCAAAATTTTAACCTTAGCCAATTTTAGCACTTTTAGGATTGATTAGCTGTCACAATCATTTTAACTTCTTAATATATATCAGATATACAGTATATGAATAAAGACTTTATATTCTAATTTAAGGTATCTGTAACATATAAAATAGGGTTTATTTACCATTGTCATACATATTATTATAATAAATATTCTATTGTTACCAAAAATATCTAAAGGATATTTATTTCCAAAGAATGTTCATATAAAAAACAATATTACGTAATACGCAATTCGAAAATACGTGACATCAAACTTAATCATTAGGGTTTGGTTATTATAAATATTCCAAAATCGGTATCTACAAACTAATTTAGATTGTCCGACAGATGTCTCGAAATATACGCGATATTCGTTTATTATGATTATAAACGATTAAACAGGATATGAACACTATCACTACACAAATTTGTTACGTTACAAGACTTTTTCGAATGAACACACTATAGCGCCAAGATATTTTGTTTACATCATAAGGTGACACGGCCATTGAGGTTCTCTGCAAATGCGGTACGCAAAATTGAAAAAAAAGTTAATATGATATTATTGGTAGAGAGAATGTTCCAAGATGGAATGGGTGAATTTATCTTTATACGCATTGATTACTTCTTTGTTGACTCGACGAAGAAATGCATTAACATACGCCAAATAAAATCATTTAAAGAATGTGTATTTACAATTAATTGTTACCCATAAAGTCTTTGGTATCCTATAAATGGAAATATATCAGTCTTTATAAATATATATATGAACATATATGAATATATATGAATATATAGGAATCCAATGTTGTGCATTGCGCGATTGAGCACTCGGAATTTTTAACACCGGTGCGTACAGATAGTACATTATTGATGTCTGATTCTGTCGGTGACTTGGAGCATAATGTTAAGAGATCGTCGATTTTATCTCAAGTGTGATTATTATGTACAGTATGTATGTGCTGTACGTAGAGTCATTAATATTTTCAATGAGACAGGGTTGCAAATTTTTTTTTTTACCATGCTTTGTAATACTATGCTTGCAATATTATATTAAATAATTACATGCTTTGGTAAGTTGACAAGAATAACCTTAAATTATGTTTCGTTTAACATCACGTGTTTATACTCACAATTTAAAAGTAGTGTTGCATGTAAAGAATTAATTGGTCTCTATCAAATGATTTTCATCTCTTTTTTGTAGATAAATTTCCCTGCTTGGTAATTAATCAATTAGGGAACCAATTATCAACAATAGATAGGTTATATTTGAAGCGTAGTAATGTCGCAACAAATTATTTGATCACATATATATATATATAAAGAAAATGTCACATTCTATCATATTCTAGTTGGGTGAAAAAGAAAGTATAACACGTATAGATGTTAGTAATGTATTAAAGTTAGATAAACAGTTTTAAAAAAAAAATTTTTTTTGTAATGAAACTATTGTAACCTTAAAGAGTTCTCTTAAACCTTTTAACATTAATAAAATTTAACATTATGTTTCATAAATTAAAATACTTTCAAATCCCCAAAAAACGCGTTAGAATTACAAAAGAGATAGACAAGGATATACAGCCTTTTTCTTTTTAAAAAAAAGGATAAGCCAGATATAACCAGATAAAACCAGGCTTTGTGATTTATGTATTATTTATTGAAGAATCAGTGAATAAAACACGTGCACAATTCTGATTGGCACATAACAATTCCGAAACATATTAATATCAAAAAAGGATAACGTAGTAGATCCGTATTTATAAATTTATTAGTAGATATGTCTATATATATATATAAACGCTGCCCATTTGTCCGCTCAGCGCCCGCACCCTCCGCACTAAGTAGCGTACAAGCGGAAATTTTTCTCCGCTTCCGAAATTGGAACATAAAGTTTTGTAGAAACTTCCATACAGCCGATATAGTTAAGGCTTTAAATATTAGCTGATTAAACAATAATGAAAAAGTTAGTTGCATATTATATATAGATATATATTTATACATATTTGATAAAGCAAGGATAAGCAGTAATTCATGTGGAAGGAGTTCTTTTATTGTAAAAATCGTTCAAAGAATACCATATCAAATATTAAATATTTACAAGTATTTATTTTTTATTTTATTTATTTATTTTTTATTTTTACGATACTGTGGCTTACGATTTTATTTTAATAAAATAAATTTTTTTTTATCAATATACGATATAGCGATAAGTAAAAAATTTTAACATACACACCGTCAAAAAAGATGGCGCGAAAACTTTCATGTGGCTATTAAAATATGAATCGTAAATTTTAGCTTGATATCTGATCATGAAAGTAAGTCAAGGATTGACCTTAGATTAATTTAAAATTTTAAAAAATAATATGCAAATTTCTCTGTCTAAAATTTATAGTATAAGGATTTTGAATAATATAACAATTTCTCTACGTATCTAAAATTTATGGCATAAAGAAAAATTAGTTTAAAAGTGGAAAATTATATTATAACCTTTCGGAAATCACGTGAAACTATAACAAACACAAGGTTTAACAAGGTTAATATTTTTGTCATATAGTCTTTTCAGATAAGGTAAGCAGCAATAGGTTTAAGCAACAAAGAAGTTTCTCGTAATGAATATTTGCTTTCACGATTAACGTTTAAATAAGAACTGATTGTATTTTGGAACGTATGTCCCTGCATACTATCTCAAAACTATAGATGTATGATGATTAATACGTTTTACTAGTTGGGATTTTGAAGTCTTTGAATGTCTTGTAACTGTTCAATTCATTACTCCTGGAACATTTAGTGTTCCACAGACCAACAGATTAAATGTTATTATCTTTCTATTTGCTTACATGATTGACAAAGCCTTTGATGTAGGAATTAACGAATCATCTCTAAAAATATATTCGTAATATTAGATCATCTCAAACCAGTCTTCCGTATGTACCCTTATGTTTTCCTTACGAAATTTTCCTTAATAGTTTTAGTGGAACTTATATTTAAAGACAGACTTTAACATCATATTCTGTTTTTTACATGGCAAAAAAAAAAAAAAAAATTTGATTTAATAAATTTAATGGTTACAATCTGCGCCATGATATGATAATCTACTTGTAAATCTTTCAGTATCTTGTCAAGTTTGGTAAATTTTAGATATTAAATATTGATCGAATCAAATACAAACGGAAATTAATTATGTACACAAATGGGAAATTATTGTGTATTATGAAATTGTTAAAAAAAGGTTGTCAAGTTATACGTAAGAGTAATGACAGCATTTATTTTTCGACGATTGTTCTGACATTCTGACATTCGGAGTTTTGAAAAATTACGAAGCACTCCGATGGAGTTTAGACTACAGAATTAATATCTGATATGTTACATACAAGATATAAGACTAATTTCGAAGATATAGGATTTGTGTATCTACAAAATGGCTCGAACAATTTGATGTATGCAACTTATTGCTAAATATAGCTTCCGCACGTGATGATTAAGTGTTTAAACGCGTAACTTGTGAAATTTGATAAAGAAAGATGCCTGCGTGTTTCATTTTTTTATTTTTTCATTTTAAACTATAAATTCACTTTAGTAAATCAACAATATCAGTGATACTTGTTCTTGTATTAGAATAACTATTCTTTTAGTATGTTTTGTTTCAATTTGATCAATGTTTTAAAATTTATTAAACAACTTTAAACGAGCCACATTGTTACTGTGCACTAGCCACAATATATTCATTTCTAAAATTAGTTTCATTATAATAACTAATGATCAATATCATACCATATTATGGTTTGATTTTTTTACCTTTACGAATAAATTATTCATTTTTTAATATGTTTTAATAAATTTGTTATTGGTTATCAGTTGAATCAATTTAATCAAATTATAGTAGCGTATCGGATTGCCAACTCCATTTCACGCAGATCAAATTCCGTATATTAGAGTTACAAACAATTATATAAACTATTGAGAGTCGTACTTTTCTTTTTTTTCTGGCCTTTAATAATTCATATTTCTTTCACACATCCCATCTCTTCTGGAAATTATTTATCTCTCTTAGAAATTAATAAACGCTCCAACATGTCTCATACAATTACTCAACAAAAAAAGTATCTGTCAAAAATAAATAGTAATCAATCATGTTCTCGTATTCGAAAGCTCAAACTTATTAATAATAATAATCTTTCAACCAATAACCCTTCTCAAAAGCAATATTCTCCTTACACTACAAAAGATCGTAGTAATTGCAATCACTGTAAGGAAACTGGAGACAATATGAAATTACTTACAGAAAGATTAACAAGAATTGAAAAATTGATTGGTGATTTGTCTAAACTTGTTCAAGAATTCAATCCGCCCATTATTAATAAGGTCAGTTTTGATATATAAATATATATATGAATAAGTAAAATAAGTGGAATAAAATCGTCATTTGAATTTTATTGCTATTATCGATTCTTAGTATCAAAATTTCTAACAATTTATTGGGTTAATTATAGATGACTCTTAGATCGCTTACGTCTCCAGGTCAAATGCTTCATGATATAGATTTATCAACCTGTAAGCTTGATGACCTTCAAAAAATCGTAGCTTTCACTACAAATGCTACAAATTTTTCGCTCAAGAAATTTCATGCTGAACCAGAGCAAGATCTTAAACTCTTCCCTAAAGGTTCAATTGATCCCAAGTATTTGATGAATAGAAACGTAGTATCAAAAGCTACATCGAGCAAGAAACAAGAAAGACAAGATTCCGGTTATTTAAGCGCTGAAGAAGATTTTAAACCTGTGATCTATAAGGAAGGTGAACCTTGGTTGTAATTTCATCAAATTTTTTGTTTTTTTTTGACTTTATGGAAAATGGAAAAAATTGAACAATCTTTTCAAATATGCTCAACATCTTTCTTGTGTTATAATAAGCAAATGTTTTCAATTATATTTCAATTATATGTATCTTTTTTTTGCAAAAAAAAAAAAATTCATTTAAAGAAAAAACAATGTTTCGTCCATAATTTTCGAAACTTTTTGTTATTTTCTTTATTGCTTTTTGATACCTTTTTATTTATAATTTTCATTATACTAAATTGTTTTTTTTTCTACTATCTTTTATGTATATTCAAAACAAAAAAAAAAAGTATATAGTTCATTCGTTCTATAAAATTTCCATATTGTCAATTATAAAATATTTCTAATAATGGTAAATAGTTAGAATTTAATTTTTATTTTTATTTTTACAATGTACATACGTTCTTGCGTACGTATTCTGAATTATTTTCTCAATTTTCATAGTAATGACACTTCACATAAATATAATTTGCAAATCTGCAGTATTGTATATCAATTGTATGGGATTGTGTTGATACGCGTAGTTCTTAAAATAAAGGTCCTATAAACAGTAAGACAGATATCTGAAATATAAAAAAATTTCACGTTGGTCTATATCCATGTTCTATGAAAATAAACCAAAAAAAGCATGAAATATCAAAGAATAAACATGATAATTATTGATTTACAGTATCTATTTTACACATGCAAAAACGCATGCAAAAAAAAAAGAAGATTGCTTTGAAACAGTACAAGTACAGAAAGTTGCACGAACGAATTCGATTTGTGATCAAATAAACTAATTTATAATGATTTACTTTATTATGTTCTTTCATTTTGTTCATTTTGTACGATTCATTCTTTTTTTTTCTCATGCATCTAATCAATTCCATTGACTATTCATTATATAATGGTAAAAAGGCCATATAAAGAGCCGAGTTAACCGGTTTGTATATTTATTAGAATAAAAACATTAATGAATAAAGTCGAACAAGTCGATAATAAAGATTAAAAAAGGTATCTATGTTTTAGCTGTAACTATTCTATTCTATATTTGTTCACGATAAATATTCAAATTTCTCATTGATATTGATATCGATATCAATATAGTATAATATACCCAAGTTTAAAAATGTACCTCCGACTAATGCCTAAATCGATTACAAAGATAACGATAGATTTTGCCAATTTGCCCCAAATTAATTCACAGTTTAATTTTTCGTGATCTTGTTTAAAAAAAATTCTACTAAACATCATATACAATATAATATCACACAATATAATAATATTCGATACTTTAAAAAACAAATACATATGTGCATATAAATACCATACTAAATATATTCATATAATTAGTGTCTTGTGAATTAAGAACTATAAGAAAACTTAACTGTTAAGAAAATAAAGAATAAAAAATATTCTGATCACGTGATAATTCTCATCATAGTAAGGATCGTAACCACACGTAGGTAAATTCATTTCATAGATTCATTTCAGAACGTAATATCAAAGATAAATTCTTGTAAGCACCTTTAACGTGTATGGATTCTCTACCATAAGAAATACTCGCCATATATAAAAATTTATGTTTAGGTGGAAGGTTATTATCAGCGATAAGTTGTTGACGATAAGCATACCTATAAATGATGAATGCTGATGGTGGTTTAAGAAGCTTTACGTTAACGCGAGTTTTATAAACAGCTTTAAGTTGATTGATTGTTACTGGTGGTGGATAAAGTGGTTGCGTAGGAACAGGTGGATCGACACGGACAACCATTTATGAATTCTGTATAGAGTATAATATAGTTTAAGCTGTTGGTATTTGATATTTTCTTTTTTTTTATGTATTTTTTTTCTATTTTTTATTTTATTTTTTTTTTGAAAAATTTTTTTAATTTTTTGGTGGTAGAGCTTACCAATGGTAACATTTATATATAAAAAAATCGTGTTTAAATGTTTTCATGTTCATTACAAAATGAAAGTTTTTTAACCTTAATCTGAAACATTCGTTAACATTCATTTGTAAGAAAAACACAAATTGATGCCACTTGAACGGTCTTGAGACCACTGAAAATACACGCGTAAAAGGCCTTCAGGTAAGTGACAGATATTGTACGACATATATCACATATATTGAATGTAGCTTTGAGCATAATATATTTGATACAAGTAAATTTATTATTTAACACATGACATACTATGCAAAAAGTTCTTTTTTTTAAAAAAAATATCAGATGATAAATAATTAATTTAATTACGTTTTACAAAATCACATGTAAACAATGATATTAAATTTATTGGTTGTGTGGAACATATGATAATACATTAAGTCATGTACAATCTACGTAGCATTACCTTAAATGATTCTTTAAAGTTACCTGCTTTTGAAAAAAATTCCTATTTCACCAGAATCGAATTTACCCTTTTTGACTAACAAATCATTAATATTAATTTTTATTTGTTATACGCAATCTAACGTGTCAACAATTGTCTTAAAGTAATGAAAGAGATTATCCACAGTATATCGATACACCGATATTATAAATACGTATATGTGTGTACCTCAAATGTTCATTGTTGATCGGAATGGCTCAGACGTAAATACTCGGTCTAGATTAATTCTATCTAAATTAATAATTTAGGTCAGATTGACATTTGAAACAAAATTGTAATCGAGGTAAACCATATAACTTATAAAAGAACAATATTTATAAATTCTGTAACAATCAGAAAATAATGCAACACACTTTGAATAGTTGAAATTTAATAGTTAAATTTTAGACTTTTTTTTTTTTGTTTTATTAAATCGATCTCCGAATTTTTTAGTCCAAGTTTTTTCAAACAGTAACTTTACTATTTGTAAATTTCAAGGCATGTACTTTATTGCACATGCAATTCATTACTTTTGCCAAAGCCTTAATGTGTAATGTATAGCAATACAATGTGCTCTATAATTCGCTAATTACATTGCTAGAATAGAATTTGTTTTGTCTCTCATACGCTTGTTATAAACGACTAAACACATACGGGTTTTATTTCTTCCGCGTCGAGCATCCTCT
>CAJVQA010007880.1:0-13429 GCA_910591915.1 Cetraspora pellucida | reverse complement strand
CCTAATTTAAGTAGTCCACTTACACATTACTATATAAGTTCTATACTAGTTGCCATACCTGCAAGCCAACTAGGAGTTTTGCCTATTTAAACTCTCTGCATATGCAGTCCTCCTAGTATTATGGGAACATCTCAAGGTGCTACCCATCCAAGTTCTTGATGCTTATTGGTCTTCTTAGAACTACTTTATCCTTAATAAGAAACTTACTAGAGCCTTTATATCCTATACATATAGACCTAGTTTTATGCAACATGCTATAGTTACTTAACACTTGCAGTCACAGGAGTTATCTGTTTAACCACTATGTTATACTATTTCTACTCTTGTAAAGTTTATTAAAATCCTAGTACTTATCTTTTCGGTATCTTCTCTGTTATCCCTTACTAGCCGCAACTCAGAACCATCAGTCTTATTCCAGACTACCAATCCAGATGACCCAGTATGATATACTTTTGTATCTTTTTCCTCTGATGAACCTGGTGGCCTGGTTGGTTATATGCTCCTTTACACATATTTTGCCATTTAGTTTTAATCTTTAGTTTCTATAAAAATGTTTTATGGGCTTCAACCAGTCCAATGGTACTGTCGAAAGTTCATGCTATCTCTATATTCGGGAATTTCCAAGTGGGTTTTCATCACCTCAGTTCTTTAGTCTTCTATACCTAGTGGTCTTATCATGAGTTTGCATCGAAGTCTTATGCAATACCAGTTAATATTCCTCTATATATGTGTAATGTTATACTTCACATAAATGCCTTAAGCTTCCAAAGTCAGGGGAACCTGACCTGGTGTACCTGGGTAATAGCCACATGAGGCTAACCAATAGACAGGAGACAGTTACTATAATACAGATATAATTTCCAAATTTCATCATAGGTGGGATTTGAACCTTAGACCTGCTACTTGAAGAATGACAATCCAACTACTATACTAGGATTGCCATTCTCTTGTACTGTAATTCTTACTGTATCACTAGATCATCTTTGCTATATAAGTCAGTCAAGAAGATCTAGATGCTTACCTATATCCTTAGAATCTTATACCTTATTTTATGCAATATATCTTCAGAAGCATTGTTACTAGAGCCTTTTATATCCTATATATAGCTAACCTAGTTTTATATAACACACTATAGTTACCTAATACTTGCAGTCAGGGCTAACCTTAAACTACTATATTACACTAATTCTACTCTTATAAAGTTTACTAGAACCCTAGCACCTATCTTTCTGACATTTTCTTTATTATTCCCTACTAGCTATAACTCAGAACCAACAGTCTCTTCTAGACTTCTAATTCAGATGGCCCAGTATGGTATACTTTTGTATCCTTTTTCTTTGATGAACCTGGCAGTCTGTTTGGTTATATACTTCTCTATACATTTGATGTCTGGTTTAATCTTCAGTTTCTATAAAGGTGTTTTGTAAGCTTCAACTGGTCTGATAGTACTGTCAAAAGTTCATACTACCTTTTTATTTGAGAATTTCTAAGTGGATTTCTATTGCCTTGGTTTCTTAGTTTTTTATACCTAGTAGTCTTATCATGAATTTGCATTGAATTCTTATGCAACACTAGTTATACATTCCTCTATGTACATGTAATGTTATACTTCACATAGATGCATTTTTTAATAATATTAAGTTTAATAAATTTATATATTATTATTATTTTTTATTTTTTTAAATAAAAAAAATACACAAAATGAAAGTGAATTAAAAAACATTGTTTTTAAAAAAAAAATAAAAAAAAATAAAGAGTGTAATGAGTTAGTGAAGTGGATAAGTTGTTAATCTTCCAAGTAGTAGGTAGTAAGTCAAAACCCACTAATGACAAAAATTTGAATAATTACTTATATAATATATAGATAGTATTATGATAACAGTATTTTGTCGATCAGTTGAAATAAGATATCTGTAACACAGTTGCACCAGCATAATTAGCAAATTATGAAGCATTTGTGCAATGATAAAGTTATATAAAGAAATACAAACTAGCATTAGGCAGTACAAACTCAAAATAAGTTCTTGTAGCTATGTAAACCTGTAAACTGGAAAGCTGGAATCTACTTGAAAAGACCTAAGTAGAGAGGTAGTACAGATTTTCAACAGTATTACTATAAAGACTAAACCTAGAAAACAGATACTAATGAAAAGAAATTAGACAGACAAGAACCTCAGATAAGAGATACTACTAACTAGGTCTCAAAAGTCTTAAACTAGAGAAAAAGAACTTTGAAAGGCAAACTCTGAAGTATCAAAGACAGATCATAGTCCTTCTGAGCTATTTGAATTAGGAGTCTGAAGTCAGAAGTAAGGGTATACTATAAGTACTAGAGATATACTATGAAGTTAATGCTGAGGTTTAAGTAAACACTACAAAGACAAGCCCTATTAACAAAAAGATTAAATGTGGGTAATTAGTTAGCAAGAGGGCCCTCTGAAGTCTTACAATCAGGTGATGTACTCTGAAATTCATAACAGCTTAACAGATGTACAAAAAGAAAGATCAAGATTAGATTAGATAGCACTTTAATATATAAGAACTTACATGCTATTTGGTGATATAAGTATAGAGATCAGAGTATTTAATTAGATAATTTTCTAGTAAATTGCAGATATGGCAGCTAGTTAGAACCTGCTATGTAAGCAAACTATTTAAAATAGACAACCAAAAGTTGTATGTGTAACTAGTTGTATACTCACCTTGTACAAGTTATATAACTATAATTAAAATACAATAAAGGCAATAGCTGTTAATAATTATGGCCTTAGCAAAAGCAAAAAATATATATATTTATTCAATTTTAATATTAACAGTCTTAAAAGAAAAAACAACATTTTTTTAAATCATTTTTATACAATTTTTAAAAATTAAGAAAAAAGTAAACTTTACAAAAAAAAAAAATATTCATTATATTATTTGGTTTCTTTAAATATGATTAGAAATATAAAATATTTACTAACAGAATTTAATACAAGTTTTTCACCTTTAATAAATACTTGCAATCATTGCTATAAAATATTAAATAAGAAAAAAGTTTTAACTTGTAATCATAGATATCATCATGAATGTTATGTTATATTACAATATAGCTGTTATTATTGCAAAGAATACTATAAGAAAGTTATCTATTACAATGTAAAAAAGTTTATTGAATGCTTAGAAAAAGGGCAAAACAAGCTTACTGAAGAGAAACTTAAAAGAGAGAAGAGCCTATACAAGCAGATAAAAGTAGTTCTAAAGATAAAATAAAACTAAAAAGTGTAGCAGAAGTATACAATAATTTAGTAAATATATTTGAAATAGTGTTTTATTAGTAATTTTTACTTTATCTTTGCTTTTAATAAAACTTTTTTAAACATGCAATTTTCTATGATTTCTAACATTTATATAAAATAAAGTAACAAAATTATATAAATAAGTTTGTATGCTTTCATGCTAGAAAAGTTTTAGTTTACTAAATTAGCTTTTGAAGTTATTATTTTTTTATTTTTTTACTAAATTAACTAATTATAATTTAGTATAATTATCTGATGATCATCTGATAATTATCTGATTTGATACAATTAAACAACTAATAAGAACAAATCTCAATTATGCTACAACAGATAGGACTATTCCAAGTATGCACTAAATTTGTAGATCATTATACAAGTGATTTAATTAAATCTAATTTTTTTTTATACATGTTACAGTACTTTTTTCAAAAGCCTGATTAGATTATCTTTTTTGTTAACTTAGTAAAGTGTACTAAAAAAACTTAAAATCTTTATATTATATTTTAATAATATTATTTGAATTATTCTAAATTATTTGATCTTCATATATATTAGATTTGTTTAGTAAAACAAATAAGTAATTCTAAGTGTTGTATAAATTGCAAAACTACCAAATCAACTATATTCTGCTTTTTGAAAAACAAAAAATAAGAAAAAACAGAAAATAGTAGTTTAACTAAGATAACCTAAAAGAAAAATAGTAAACTATACTATAATTATTATATAAATTTTGTAGTAAATTCATTAAAAAGAAGAGCCAAACAATTAAAAGTTTTAATTAAAAAAGTTAAAGAAGTTGAAGTTACAACTAGCAAATAAGTAAAGATTACTAAGAAAAATATAGAAACTACAATAAAAGTTATGAAACTATGAACAAAAAAGTAAATATAATTAATCTTGTTAAGACTATAAAGGCCAATAACAAAAGTTTTTTATAAAAGAGAACATGTAAAAAAAAAAGGTTCTATTTATTTATATAATGAATTGCAAGAGGTATTTTAAACAAATAAGTATTTGAAAAATTTTTTAATCAACTTTATTTAATAACTAGGCTACTTAAAGCAATGTGCAAACTATAAATTATATGAAAAAATTAATAGTATACATATGCTATCTTTTTGCATTATTAAATAATACAAAAATTAATTTTTTTAAGTTCAATATAGAATATTATCTAGATTTTGTAAGTACAAGCAATGAAGATTTAAATATAATAGCAACTCTTAGTATAATTACAATATCAAGAGCAATTGATCAAAAGAAAAAATAAATTTTAAATGCTTATAAGAAATATGTAGAAGATGCTATTTTAAAATATGCAGAAAAAGCTTTTGTACTGAATATTGATAATTATTACATTATTTATTTACTATAGCAGTCTAACTCTACTAATGCATTTATTCCAATACACATTATAATAATTTTAGCAAATCCATGTTCTATATAATTAATATTATATAATAGTATACCTAATTTAATAACAAACTAATCACAAGGTATCTAAATGAATAATTTAATATTAATCTAAGTATTTTTTATCATAAGCATATAAAAAATTATATAAGTGTTCTGATAATGAATTTTTAGAGAGACTAACTTTGTATAGTTATAATAACAAGTTAGTAAAAAAAAAATTAATATATACAAAATTCTATCCTTATTGATTTCATTGAAAGTAATTTGAAAAATGTTAAAAATTATACAAAAACTTTTCAAATAGTATTTAATCAAGAAGTTATGCAAAACTATCTTGAAAACAATGTAATTCTATTATTGTAGACTGGCCCAACTAATTTTATATTCAGAAAGCTATTACACATCAGATTCTTCTTAACAATAAAATTATTATACTATTCATTTTATTATTTTTTTCTATAATGAATTCTCTTTATATATTTTTAAATAGCTATAAACTTGTTTACTTAAAAAAATTCATTTCTTTTTAATGATATTTATAAAAACATATTTAAAAAAAGAAAGAATCTTGATAAGAAGCTACAGCCATGGCAAATCAATTTAATTCTTTATATAATATGTATGACATAGCTAAATATCATTAATATTATTTATTCCAAATTTAGTTATACTTGTAAAAATATTGAATTTTTATATTTAACTAATCTGTTGAGTAATTTAATTATATTAATTTTTAATATTTATGCTATTTATTATCAGGAAGATAACTGGTTAACTTATAAGAAGTTATGCATGCATTGCTAAACTAATCTTTTTCTTTTGTTTGATTGAAAAAACTATAAGTATACTTCTTTAATATTCTTTTTGGATATTTTTTACTAGATAGAAATTAATTATTCAATAATCAACATAATTACAATTTATCTTGTTTTATTAAGTGATTTTCTTGTAGAAGTTAGTTATTGTATTATTTAGCAATATACTCTCAAGTTTTTCATAGCAGATTAGAAGTATATTTCATTTTTTAGTATTGAAAGAATAATAATTTTTGATATCATTTTGTTATTTCTGTAAAATATCTGTATATACTAAAGTAATTGCATACACTTTCTCAAAAGTATACTACATTGCTTTAAATATTTTTGAAAAGATATATTAAGTCACTATTTGTATCCTTTGATTATTAATTTATTTAATGATATTAACACTTATAAGTTACATTTTGTAGGTTACAAAATGACAGATTACCACCTTTCTAAAGAATTTATTACCAGAAAACTGTTTATGACTTTTTTATATGATTATTTATACTGTAATTGTACTAACTATACTAATTTCTCTAATAATGATAATGTTCTTTTATGCAAACATAGATATTATAACTATTGTTTGCAAAGATGCAAATTTAAATGTTTGATTTGTTTGGAATATCTTCAAAACAAAATTAAAAAAAAAACATTGAAACAATTAGGACAAGTTTAGTAAACAAATTGGGTGAAAATGAATTCATTAACAATGATAATGAAGGAATGGTTGAGGATGATTCAAATGTTGAAGCAATAATAGATGATACAATGATAATTATTACATAAAATTACTACATTATTGCAATATAATTAAACCTTTAGTAAATTTTTTATTAAATTATTTTGATCGTAATATTATTTAATTGCTTAATTTTAATTAGAAGACCGTTAATGTTACACATATATTAAGACTGGTGAGGGATTATATCCATCACAATTGAATCCAACATAAATAATTTTAATTTGTGATTGATCACAGGCGAGAAGGATTCTATACTGCGAAGAATGCTGTCTGGTGTAATACAATTTTGTTAAACAGCGCAAGATATATTTACTGTAATTAATAATTCTAACGACGATATGTAATCTATTACGTAAAATTGCAATTAATTAACTAATTGCCACTTAATTGTGTTCGAAAAATTTCAATTAATTGCCACTACAATCAGTTATTCGGTAGACCTCGATCTTGAAATTCAAATCTAAAGCCGCTAATTTGATTGGTCTAGAAAATATGCAAGGACGGAACGCTTGTGTAACATTTGTTTCCTTATTTGGGACGGTCACCCCTGTTCCATGCTGCTGCGATATATTCGTGTAACACAACAATAGAATATTTACTTGAGTAGTGCGCGTTGATTACGATTTGAATAGTTGAATGGTTTGAATGGTAAACATTTGGTTTATAAGAACTATATATTTTTTTAAAAGGTTAGTATTTTTTTTTATGTATTACATTTTTAACTTCTAATACATAACTTTATTCATTCGTAAGATCATGACCAAGGATATGCCTCTACGTGGCGGTCAAAGACGAGTAAGCTTAGTAGCTGAAATTAAATATTTTACGTTCTTAGTTTATTAATAAATTTAGTATTTTTAATAACCAGTTTTTATTCAATGATTTACTATAATTAGTCTATAAAATAAATCAATTCTTTTATGACACTTTTTATATGATAAAATTATTGTTTTTATTTCATAAATTGAGATAGTAAATCATTGAATAAACCCGTTATTGCATACTTTGCATGCAATAACTATATGGCCAAAATTTTGTAATTAGTAATAACTTTTAATCTACTAGCTTATTTTAAATGATTTTATTACTGAATTGACTTTAGCAAGACTAAAACCGTCAAAACCCCATCACAGGACCTTAAAATTATTATAAAGCAAATAACGTTTTTACCAATAAAACTAATAATCTGATCAATAAAATTGGATAAAAAAGAAATTCATATAACATATTTCATTGGAAACTCCAATAAAATGGAGTATACAAATACTTTTTTATCCAATTTTATTGGTTAATTTATTAGTTAAAATTTATTTGCTTATATAATAATTTTAAGATCCTGTGATTGAGTTTTGGCTAGAATCACCTAGAGATGTATTTTACGTACGTGTGAGTTTGCGAGTCTCATGTGATAAATTTTCATTTTAGAATATATTGGGGTGAGTCAATAGAGATCAAGCAAATTTTTTATAATAAAATTTTTTATAACTTAAAACAAGAATAACTTAACAAAAACTTAACCAAATTTAATGAAATTTTTTTTAAATAATTTTTACAAACTTGTAGAATCAAGTTTTTGTTAAGTTATTATTGTTTAAAATTTTTTTTAAAAAAACTATTAAAAAAGATTTGCTTGGTCTCTATTAACACAACCATATATGCTAAAAATTTCATTAAAATTTTTCTTAATCGAATAGTTCATCTATTTAATTTTAAATCCCTTTCGCTAATCATTTTAAGAACATTAATAACGTTCTTCATTAGAAATAAATTATATGGATTAATTCTCCACATACCAATATATTACAATGAAAAACGAGTAACTTCACAGATAATCTCCCAGGAAGATAATCTTATTTCAAAGTATATAATTGTTACTAAGTCACGGATAAGTTGCGGCACAAGTTACATTATACGTTACATTCGCAAATTTCAATTTTCCGCGGCTAGTTAAACTGAGTTTTGATATGGCGCATCCCAAGTTTCACTTGCACCTTTAATCAATGCAGCAATGATTACTAATATACGATTACAGTATAACCTCGATATAACGAAGCTCTGGAACTGGAGGTTTTTCTTCGTTATATCTAAATTTCTTATAGATTCGTTATATCGAGGCTAATTTAAATATAAAAATTTGGAATGACCTTCGTTATACAATTAGTGTTCATAATATCGAGGTTCGTTATATCGAGGTTATACTGTATTAAAAATTATCGAATGATATTTTTATTAAGGTTATTGAAATTTGTACGTAGGTCAAAAAAGAATCACTTAATTGTTAGGTAATTAATGATTTCTTAAACTATTCCTATATGATAATTTCATATAATTTCATATTTAGATATCAGAGTAGTTTGAGAAATCATAAATCATCTAATAATCGAGTGATTTCTACAAAATTCACAAAATTTTGTAAACTGCAATAAATGTACGAAATTAATTAATATTATGAGCGTTACTTTTAACACATACTAAGAATTATTTATTAAAATAATAACATCTATTTTCTAAAGTGTCTTTTTCTCATCTGGCGTGCAACTTTTTTAAAACATGTAATAATGATTTTAAGACAGCTCCCTGATTGAAAAATAAGATTAATTTATTCCTTTGCTTAGCAAACGTTAGACACGCAAAACACAGTCCATATAATATTTCATGGAATACGGCTTTTAAACAACGTATAGCGATCAATATTGTCCAGGGTAATAACCTGCTTTTGTTTACCTAAAACATTATCTCTAGGGTCATCAGGAACCTTACTGCTTAATTGCTATAAAAAAAGAAATTGATTAACGTCTAATTTTGTCTTGAATAAGTGGACCGATAAAAGACTTTACCTCCTTTTCTTTTGCGACGTTAGAGTCTAATTCTTCTGTTCTAGCACGTTCTTCGGCTTCACGACGTTCCATGTCCGCATATCGTCGGTGGGCAAATCCGAGAATATTAATCCCAACTAATAATTTTATGAAAGTTAGTCTATAAATGTTAAAATAAGAGCGATGTAATTATTAGAATTTGATAAAATTGGAACGAAATTAGATTATAAAATTAAAATAAATAATAAAAAGTACATCACAAATACGGCAATGCCACAAAAGATCCATACGCCACTAGGTTGTGTGAACACATATGCAAAAGCCAAATTTGATCGTTCTTCAGTTTCCATCTCTTGAATTGAATCTGAAATCATCGTCATAGTTTGTGACGCAACTCGAATTGTCTATGTAACATATTGGATTGATTACCACAGAGCATTAAATCGTAAAATTAATATTGCATATTTATTTGAAGCTTACTAGGCATGCGAGAGGAAGTGCAGCGAAACCAATCCGGCGTGAGACCATCAGGGACTGATCAAAAAATTTCTAAATAATAAAAAATTATGAATCAAATAATCAATAATCATAATTAAAAATATTATTTTACCTTTTGATTTTCAGAGTTCTGTTCTTCGTTATTCCCAACTACTAAATCTCTTGATAGTATGTCGATAAAACGATCATAAATACTTGGTCTGATATGATTAAATTTAGTGATGAAAGCATGCTTTAGCCAGTCGACCAATAATTCAGATGCGAACACTATAATCACTGGGGTCAAAAGTGTTTCAACAGTTGTCATTGCAGGAAATAAAGGAATGAATGATGTAGGCAAAATAGAAAAAGGAGATGGAGGAGAACCAGAAAGCTCGATCAGATTGCGCACTGTGATGACAGTTAGAAAAAGAGCAAGTTGGAACCGTTCTACAATGTCTGCAATTATAAAATAATCAAGTTATTATTAAATGTAAACTAGATTGTCGATATATAATTAATGTAAACTTACCAGAACAACTCAATTGGAATAAATTTTCTTTCTCAAAGCGCTTAAAGACTGATCCCTTTATTTCAATAAATTGGTTTGATAGCAACAACGTGAGTAATGCATTTGAGTATGAATTAATTGCTACGTTAAGAGTAATCGCAAGGTAGAACAAAATTATCGTATGAGCCACTGTAAAAAGTTTCAATATATAATTAAGAAATATAAATATATAATAAACAATCTATTTCTATCAATTTTTAAAAAGATACAGATATAGCAAAAAGCTGCGCAGAAATGGCTAATGGGTCGCAAATGTCTACCGGAATAAGGCACTGATCTTTTATCACCAAGCGTAGACTTTGAAAACAGGGAGCTTAGGATGTCATCTCCAAACGCGCAACAAAGCTTGTCGAAAATCTAAATTATTTTAAAATAATTTTAAGACAAATAAATTGTAAATTACTGATTAGCTAATGTTGTTGATGGAATACTTTAAACGTCAGTCTTGAACCCGAATAGTTTTTATTTTTTAGTTTGAAGTACTCCATTAACAATTTTATCATTGGCATAAATCTCTTACTTCAAGAACGTTGAAGATAACATATAATTTGATTACAGACTGACCACGAATTGAATGATACATCTGTGCCGCATCAACGCTTTGTAGTGAAATGCAAACGAGAATGATTAAAACCCCTTTGAGCAAATCACATTTTTGTGATATATTAAGATGGATAAATCTTTAAAAATTTATAGATTTAAAAATCGGTTTCAGAAATCGGTACAAAAAAAAAACGATTTGAATTTCGAGAAAAAGGAAATACCGTTTCTCTTCGTGCCTGAGATTTGATATGAACTTGGCGGTTACAGTATACAATACTAGCAATACACGTAAAGGAAGGATCGTAAAAGTATACAAGAACGAGTCCATACAAATAAAAAACCCAAACGACATAAGCTAATATAGTAAAAAGAAGCTCTTTTTAAAAATCACGCTCATGTTATCATTAATCAAACGAAATTATCGAATAAGTTAACAAGCCTTTTCGATAGCCCAAGGGATTCCAAAGAAATTGATCACCCTTTCTCGTTTAAGTTCTTCAAAGGAATCAAAGTCTGACGCCAGTAATTCATCTTTAAAATGGTTCCATAGGGTAAGGAAAGGGTCATTCGACGATGTAGTCGACTCTGAGGGTATTGAATTCATAGGAAGACTTTCATATGATTGGCTGATTCGAATCAATTACTTGTTGAGTGACTAAGTTTATATGAAGTACTTTTTAGGGAATGTAATTCCTTCTTAAATGCAAAAATGAGTACCGTCATGTGATTTCTAAATATAGAATTCCACGAAAGGGAGTAGTATTTAATTGGACGTGAATATCATGTGATTATTTTATATTTTTGTATTTATATCATTCCTACGCGTTTCGTTTTTATTTCATCTTTAATAATAATTCATGCTGTTTTTAATGCTGTAATGAATCGTAGTATTGAAAATAGGTAAGTATGTGTGTTTTAAGATTCTATCATAGTTGTTTTTAAATACGTAAAAAAAAAAAAAATCCAAACTTTGAAAAAAAAATTTGAAGCCAAATCCAACTATGCCCTAGAAAAGGTTTCGTTGAGTTATTACTAGGTCAACGAAAAAAACAAGTTTTTTAATTATAGAAAGCCAACTTACTACAATAGAAATATCACCTACATATTCAGAGAAAAGGCCGGATTATATAAGCAGTAATGTAAAAGTATTAATCTTTTTCAAAATTAACCTTTGCAATTTATTAAAAAATTAACAATGATAGTTAAAACAATTAAAGCTCTTTTAGAGTTCTATAAAATGTTAGTAAAGACTCATTAGTGCAACAATATATTTATAAATTTTTTTTTTTTTTTTGGTATTAAGGTGACTTTTTTGGTCTTTTGATTTTTATTAATTACTTATCGGTATTGTGGTTCAATGAATCACTACAGGAGAGCGTACAATTAGTTACATATGTAACTTTTCTATATTACCTATTTAAGGAGTCCGCCCGAAGGTTCCCTATCAATTGCTGTACCTAACACTCCTGCTTGGGTGTTTCATTTTAAACCCTCTGAACCTGTAACTTGTGTTAATATCACTGGTTATCTTAGATGTATCAAATCATCATCTTTAACCTTAGGACTAATTTATCTTCGAGGTAAACTTCTCAGAGTCTTCTGTACCTATTTTTACAGTTGACCTAGGTATTGCTATGGCAGAACCAACACTTGTGGTCAGAGTTAACCATTAAACTGCTATGCCTTTGTAGAGTTCACTTAGATCTCAGCATCTACTTCATAGCATAATCCTGGTACTTTAGTATATCTCTGCCTTTTCCTTCATCCTTTTACCAGACTCCCAATCCAGCTAGCTCATGTAGAACTATGACCAGTCCATTAGTATATCAGGTCAGCCCAATATCCTTTTCCTCCAGTTCATTCCAGCGGCCTGGTTGGTGGTACCTCTGAGACTCCCAACCCAGAGGTTCTTGTCTGTTTGGCTACTAGGACTGGGTACTAGACCTAGGTATCTGTTTCGTCAGGCTAGCTTTTACAATAAGGCCATCAAAGATCCAGTTACCTTTCTACTTGAGTCTTTCTAAATGGACTTCTTGTTATCCAATTTCAACAGATTTACAATTTATAATTTTTATATATTTTTAGTTTTGAAGAAGCAATTAACTTTTAGAAAAAAAGAAGATGTGGTGATTTAATAAAATGGTCAAGTTATTAACTTTTAAATGGCAGGTTTAGAGTTTAAATTTCAGTATAACAAAAATTTTAAATTTTTTTTGTGTTATAATTAATTGTTTTTTTGTTATTAGTTGGAATTAGATATCTGTTATTTGTGTTATACTAGTATAACTGAAAGGTTACATGGTATTTGTGCAATAGTTGTATCTTGTACAAAGGAATACAAACTGGTACCAGATGATATAAACTTGTGATAAGTTTTTATGATATGTAAATCACAGAAATCAAAAAGATAAAAGTTTACTTAAAAGACCTGAATAGAAAGATAACTTGACTTTTAATAATATTATTGTAAAGATTAGATTTATGAAACAGTGTTAAAATTTGTAAAATCAGATAAAAACAAGTTATTTTTTAGAAAAAGGTTGTTATAACTATTCAGATTATAAAAGGGTGTAGTGACTTAGTGAAGTGGATAAGTTGTCATACCCCCAAGTGGTAGGTTATGAGTTCAAAACTTACCAACAGTGAAATTTGAATAATTACCTCTGTAATATATAGACGGTATTACGGTAACAGCATTCTATCGATCAGTTGGGATAGGATACCTGTAACTATAGTCGCACCAGCATGACTGGCAGGTCTGGGGCATCTGTGTAACCTGT
>CAJVQA010007879.1:0-13429 GCA_910591915.1 Cetraspora pellucida | reverse complement strand
ATCTGCGATTTCTGTCACCTATCCCTCTAATGTACTCTATGATATCTTTTTGCTGTACTTCGGTCATTGGCTATTCTGAAATTAATAACATAATTAATTAATTTAAAAGTTAAATGATCATATGCTTAACTATGATGTAATTAATTTGAGTTCAAATAAGGTATATAAGTAAAAGCAAAAATTAATGAATAAAGAGAGGCAGCTTTGAGTAAAAGTAATAAAACAAATAGAAAGCAAATAAATCTAATAAGTAAAAACTGAGAATACTTGCCTTGATCATTGCTTTTAAGTTGTAATTGAGACAGATTTATAGAGTGCTTATTGTTAAGCTAGACTATTTAGTGATGGATGTAAGTTATTGTTTAACTCATGACACTGATGACACTCTTAAACAGCAAGTCAGTCACTTCATAGTCAGGTATGTCATGTAACCTATGAGTCAGCTAAGTCAAAAAGAGGCAGTTATATTCAGCGAGTGGATAATTTATTATTGTAAGTATTATAATATAGGGAAAACAGAGTATTGTTAAAAGATAATTGTTTATTTATTATGAACAATGACTGTTTTCTTTATAGGGCTCAATGCTTTTATTATACATAGAGCATATTATATATTCTATTTGTGATATAGCACTTATTTATTTCCCTGTATATACTACTTATAATGTCTGTATTAATTATACTGTTTATAATGTTTATACTAATTATTATAATTATATCCTTTATTCTACCAATTTCTCTTATTATACTGATATCTCGATATAGTGTATACTGTCAGTAAACTGGTAATCAATATAGCTATTAATTTGTTACTGTGCACCTCGATCACAGGCTTCCAGCATTACCATTTTACAGCTTACACTGAATAATCTAAAACAGTTAACATGTTAGAGTATGATTACTAGATGCATTAATAAAACTAATATATGTAATCTATAATGAAAGATTGTGAGCAATTCCTTAAAGAAAGTCTATTAGTAATATATAATTATGATTATTTAACACTGCCTGAATTCGTGATTCATATTCTTTATTTTGTCTTCTTTGAGAAGGCTTTGGCACTCTTCTTAAAATAGCTTTTATATCAAGTTGGATTTGATATTGTTTCTTTTGAATCTCTTGTATAAATTTAAAAATATTTAAATTCTTTTTGCCAATTAGAGTTGCCCATCTCCTATGCCAGGCTTCAACAGAATTGTTAGTTCTAGAAAAATTATATTTATTATTTTTGTAAACTAACCAGAAAGAAGGTGAAAATAATGGAGTTCTCCAAGTCACATGTCTATTTTCAAATACTCATTTTACTTGGTGATGAATATAGTTTTTTTCAAACTATTCAATAATTGAATTTGCTTCTTTTGGAATATTAATACTATCTTTTAACTCATTAAAAGCATTAGAGATTTCATTTAGAAGCAGAAAAGCAAGTGCAGGAATTTTGCAAATTTATATACTAAAATCTTTATCCTCTCCATACTGATTAGCTAGATGAGCAGCTTGA
Source organism: Cetraspora pellucida (assembly GCA_910591915.1). Taxonomy (NCBI): domain Eukaryota; kingdom Fungi; phylum Glomeromycota; class Glomeromycetes; order Diversisporales; family Gigasporaceae; genus Cetraspora; species Cetraspora pellucida. Next base: position 11,928 of record CAJVQA010007879.1, on the reverse strand, counting down.
ACTCTTTAATAAACACTCTGAGACAAATGAAAGAAACACCTCTTGCTTTGGGTATCAGGAAATTCTATATATAAAAAATATATATAAGGTTATTTTAAAAAAAAGAACCATGTACATATTAGAACTTTTGAAGAACCTAGTATATATTAAAATAATATAATAAATACCATTTTGTAATGCATTTATAGAAGCAAGCTCAAAATCCATCAAAACGAATTCTGGTTGTAAATGAATATTATGGTTTTCACTAAAGTTTATCAAATCTTGAAACAGTTATTTATAACAGATTTTTGACTTACTAGACATCAAAGCATATACAAGAGGCAGGATTCTGGAGTTACTATCCCCTCCAATAGACCTGTAAATTGTATATAATTGCCAAAAAATAGTTGGCACAGTGTCGAAGGTTCCATCTATTAGCCAAACTGAAGATTGACTTAAATATTGAATATTTGAAGTTGTAGTAAAAAGTAGAATTCTTTCACTATTAATAGTCAAATCTTTAATTAAGAAGTCTGAGCCATCTGAAGTCTTTTTTAAATCATCAGGAATAATGAATTCATCTAATGAATTTGAACTAAAAGGAAGGCCTGAATGTCAAACTCTTCGTATTGTTTGGCAAAGTGCATTATAAAATGGAATATATAGATAAATATTTTTGGGGTTATTTGCAATGACAGATTAAATAATCTGTAATAGAGGATTAAGTGTTTGCTTCGCATGTTCTTTTATTTGATTAGTTAATTTTCTAATGCCAGCTTGACATGCATCAACAGCATGATTATGTTCTCTTGTTTGTTGTCACAAAATATGTTCTCCTTTAACTAGTATAGTAGTAGCATGCCTATCACAATTACACTTCTCACAACACCAATAATATAGATCTCTTCTATTTTTATCCTTTATTATAATAAAACTATGAATGTTGATCATAGGTTGTTTACAAATTGAAAGAATAATTTCACAAGTATAATGTTTCATTGTAAACAAGACAAATAAGCAGAAATAAGATTTTTGAAATTAGACTTATTAATTAGCCTAGTGTCATGGTTATATTAGTAACAAAGGCACTAATCAGATCTCACTTAAATAGGTCACGTGATAGTTATACTAGTAAAAGGTTTGAATTTACAACTGAGAACAAGTATTTCTTTATTGGATTTGATTGATTATTTTTACTAAAGAGTAAACACTGAATTTTTACTAATTTTGCTTTCTTTATACTATATTTTGACTCTATTTAATTATGACTTAATTACATTATAATTTGATTATACTATCATATGATCTTTTGTCTTTTAAATTGATTAATCATCATATGAACATGTAATGACTTGATTGCTTTAAATATATCTTACTTATAAATGGATACTTATAAACAAAGACAAAGAAGACAAAATTTCATATACCTTTTTTTTTAATCGAATCAATTATCTAATGTTTTAGAGGAATATGCCAATATCACAAACTAAGTATATCATATATAATTTTCCACTGTGATACTGGCTTTTACCAATATATATACTTTTTAGTTACTTTTGCTTTACATTAGTATTTTAATAATAATAATTTGAATTTATTTTATAATGTGTTATATTTAAAAATAATTATTTAATTTAATTCAAATTTAGTAACTTCAAATCTCTACTACTTTTGAACTAGTGTGTTTATAAAATAAAAATATTATTTTTGGGTTTCTTTTAACATGCTTTATAACTATAGAGTCAAATTTTAGCTTTATTATAATTAGCTACTAAAACTCAACTACAGTAATATTACGAAGAAATTAAAATTTTGACTCTATATATCAGGAACGAAGTTTATACAACATAATATATAGTCTACAGACAAGTTAATATATGTGTACAATTCTCAGTATATGATTGAGTAATCTGTCATTGTGACTTTGTAAAGCATCTCAAACAATACTTTAAAAGGTAGGTATTAGAAGCAAATGTCTCTGTACACAAAATCTTGAAATTGATTGGTTCATGTAACTTATTCATTATTCAATATTTTTTTTAAAAAAACATAAATGAGCACATAAGTTTTTTAGATACAAAAATTAGTGACCCAATATAAATTTAAAGGCCTCAATGCTAATTTTTATTTTTTTTCATCAAATTTTTTATTAGGATAATAAAATAATATTCACTGATCATTAAAGACTTTATCAAAAGAATTTGTTGAACATTTCTAAATAAATGCACTATATATATTTTAATGTTTTTTGCAGGGCCCCAGAATTTTGGGTTGGATTCATTGGAACTGGGTGATGCTAGCTAACCAACTATATAGTAGTCAGACATTGACTTTATTAATAAGTTTTTAGGTTCAGTTACTAAAATTCAAACCAATATTCAGATTGCAAGTACTATTGACTTCTTTTATAAAGAGTCATGAAGAATATGGTTTTCTGTGACTGAAATGGTGTTTGCATAGATTTTTCCCATTTCTGGTTTTGTGCAACTACATTGTGCAGTTACTTATTATTATAAAGCATGTTAAGAGTAATCTGCAGATTATAATTATATTTTTATAGACATGCTAGTTTAGAAGTAGTAGCAAAAAGTCTATATATATATACCTATTGATCACTATAATACGATATCGATCATTTGCTTATCATGTGAAAAGCAAATTAAATAGTAATACTTATAATCTAAAAGACTATTTAAACATTTTCAGATTTTGGTAATAAACACATGCACTAAATTTAACATGAATATCTGAATAGCTTATTCAAAGTTCATCAGACCAATAGACACTTCAACAGAAATTGCAGAAGAAAATAAAAATAAGTTAGCCTTAGTAAAAAAAAAAAAAAAAAAAAAACAAGAATGAGAAAAGAACTGATACTTATTATAGCAAGTTTTTCAGAAATTATATCCATATAAAATTTGAGTTTCAGGTTACCCACCTGATTAAAAAATCATTATTGAGTCACTTTAAATAATCTGGGTCATCCAGTTAAGAAATTACTTTATTAAATGCCCATCCTTTTTTGCTATGTTAAGGTTATATTACAGGCATCATATTTACTGTAACAATTATTTATATAAATTGGTTCTTCATTTTAATTTAGATCATGTATGGATTTTTCTAAATGTTAATATTTTCATGTTACATGCAATTTTGTTACAGTTTTACAACTTTTACATTTCAACTAATTGACCCATTTTGCAAACATTAAAGTTAATATCATTTAGGATTTATCATTTTTGTTTAAAGACTTGCTCCTGAACATCTTCCTTGTTTGTTTTTTGGGTGAACCGTTCCCTTGTTAAAAATTTCGGAGTCAGAGGTTTTGGATCATGTAGGCCTGGATGCTGCAGTATATTCATTATCATCAGATGTTATTAGTGAAATTCACATTTTTAAAAATATTTTATTAAGTTCTTTAGGTATTTTTTATTGATCTTGTTTTGCTAAAGTTTAAAACATGATTAATTGATGTTAGCTGTTTAATCTTTCTTGCTTTAGAAATGTTTTCTATAACATTTGAAAATCATATACCAGGAATGGAGTTTGTCAATGTATAATGTAGAGAGGCATTTAAAATAGTGTGTCTCTTTTTTATCTGATTGGTTATTATAATCTTGTAACTTCGTCTTGTGATTTCTAAATGATAAAAAAAAAAATACTAATTAGATGTTTGTGATCAGATAATTATCCTTTTTAGATTACTAAATAATATTAATTTCTCTATTTATTATCTCAGCTTTTAACTTTGTCATGCATTTATTAAATTATTCTTGATTTTACCCATTTTTGTTCACTGTTCTAATTATATCATTATATCATATGAAAGCAAAATAGTTAGTACTAAGACATCTGCATATTTTCATATATTTTTAAGAAAGCTAAATCTGATGTTTAGTAACTTATACAAATGTTGTTTCAAAAAAAAGAGGCTCAGTCATAATCCTATTGGATAAATTATAATAATTTTAAATTAATTAGAATTGTACTACAGTTAAAACTCTCTAAGTAACTTTTATAAAGACTCAACTTTTATAAGAGACCTTAGAGAATAATAAAAAAGTGTACTTATGCAAATAAAGTATATATTTGAGCTAGAATTTGAGTGCATTTAGAGAGATTGTGTAATTAGAGGCTCATTGCAATAAATATTTAGCCATAATTAAATTTTAATCTAATTTATATACTGTTAGAATATGCTACAGATTTTATCTAGAAAATAATAAATTTTGTCTAACTGTATTTGTTCATTTTAGCTTAATACTTTAAAGATATGTATTGTTTACATATACACTTAAGAATTGAACCATTTATCACTTTACTAACCTACTTACTGTTATTGAATGCTTTATTTTTTGCTTTTTATACTTACATATAATCACAAAAATTATCATACAGTGTAGACTAAAAGACTCCTTTTTAATACTTCTCATGATTTTCGAAGGTCTAAAATATAAAGTGCCCCAGATACTAAGTACAAATTAAATGCATTTGTGAATGTAAAATACCCAGACACTTAACAAATCAATTATAAAATTTTCTAACTAAAATATGATAGAATTAATATAGTATAAATAATTTATTTTAAATACACCTATTGACAAATAGTTATTATATTTATCAGTTACAAAAGTAAATAATTTATTTTAAAAAAACTACATATATGTAAGAATGCTACATCTATACCATGCTAATACTAATCTATCTGAATTGCATATAAAGTTCACCTAAATAACATAGTTAGTATTCAACCTACTGCACATATAATCTAAAGTTGCAAATAAAACTTATAAAAGTTAAGCAAACAAAAAACTTATAACAAAAGCAGTTTCATCTGCAACTCAATCTGAAAATCCATCTTCCATTTCTGGTTTTGTGTAACAATGTCATGCAGCTGTTTATTTAATATCAATCATTCAAAACATCATGACAATGATCATGTTTTACAATTTATAAAATAAGTAAAAATGAAAGTAATTCGAGGGTTATAGGTTAGAAAATTATGTGACTATGCCATCGATTATTGGTTATACTGATGCTTTTGAGAAATAATTGTGTCAAAAGATGATTATATACGAAAATGAGTTGTCGAAAAGATGATTGTGTCAGGAAAATGACTTGTTAGTAAAATGATTATATCAAGGAAATGGTTATGTCGAAAAAATGGTTATGTCAAGGAAATAATTTGTCAGAGAAATGATTTGTTGAAGAAATGATAATGTTAAAGAAATAATTGTATCAGAAAAATGATTGTGTCAGGAAAATGGTTTGTTGGAAAAGTGATTATCAAGAAAATTAATGTCAGGAAAATGACTTGTTAGTAAAATGATTATGTCAAGAAAATGGTTATGTCGAGAAAATAGTTATGTCAAGAAAATGGTTATGTCAAGAAAATGATTTGTCAGAGAAATGCTAATGTAAGAGAAATGATTGTGTTGGGTAAATGATTATGTTAGAAAAATAGTTTGTCAGGAAAGTGATTGTCAGAAAAATGATTGTGTTAGGGAAATAGTTTGTCAAGAAAGTGATTATTAGGAAAATTAATGTCAAGGAAATGATAGGAATCCACTTTAAACATTCAATACTTAGGAAAAAAAGCTACTACCAATGCTACTCATACTACCAATTTTTATTCTATCCTAGAAGAAGTAGATGAAAATGAAGAAAATCAATGGATTGATGAGATAGAAGATAAAGAAATAGAAACCTATCATTTAGAAGAATGGCCTTCTGTAATTGATGAAATGTATTACAATCCCTGGTCAGAAATAGAAGCTATTCCTGCCTTTTACCTAACTTAACTATTAGAAGAAAAGATCTATTCAGTTGAAAACCCAAACCTAAATATAAATCTGGAACTTACCCAAGAGCAACATATCTAAGCTAAACAACTCTTAATGGAAAATATTGATATTTTCTCAGAAAATATCCTAGAAGATAGACAGTTTAAAGAATTAGGACAAACCAATGTTATTTGTTATAAAATAAATACAAATAGCTACAACCTTGTTAAACAAAGAGCCTATCAATATCCCCTTGATGAACAAGATTTTCTGCAAAAAGAAATTCAAGCAATGTTAAAAAAAGAAATCATTAGAGAATCCTTTGGACCTTGGTCTTCTTCTGTTATACTTGTGCCAAAGAAGGATGGTTGAAAGAGACTTTTTATTAAGTATAAAAAACTCAATACTATTACAGAAAAAGATGTATACCCACTACAAACCATCCAAGAATTCTTAAACTCATTTAATGGAGCCTCTTGGTTCATTAGCTTAGATTTAGCCAGTGGATATTAACAAGTCACTATAAAGGAAGAAAATAAAAAGAAGACTGCCTTTATTACAAAATGGAGAACTTATGAGTTCAATATTATGCCTTTTGGACTTACCAATGCACTTGCAACTTTCCAAAAATTAATGAACAAAATTCTTCACCCTTTTATCAATAAATTTGTAGTAGTATACCTAGATGATATTACTATTTACTCCAAAACCTTCCAAGAACATTTGGACCATGTTCAACAAGTTATAAATATTCTAAAAGAAGCCAACTTAAAATTAAACTTGGCAAAATGTTATTTCTTCTTAAATAACATCAAGTTTCTAGGACATGTTATTGGAAAAGATGGAATTAAAACAGATAAGAGACTGGTAGACAAAATTAAAAATTTCTCAGAACCTACTAATCTTAGACAATTAAGAGGATTTTTAGAAATTGCCTCTTATTACTAATGATTTATAGAAGGATTTTCCAAAATTGCCAAACCTTTGAACCAGCTACTAAAGAAAGATGAACCTTATCTGTGAACAGAAAAACATTAACAAGTCTTTGACATTCTCAAAAATTACCTTATCTCAGACTCTATCTTACAACATCTTGACTTTAATCGACCTTTCTATCTGCATACTAATGCTTCAACCTTAGAATTAGGAGTAGTTCATCCCAACTAAATGATGACCACAAGAAATATGTCATTGCTTATGCTAGTAGAAGTTTAAATAATGCTAAACAAAACTATTCTATTACTGACTTAGAATGTTTAGGCATTATATGGGCTATTGAACACTTTCACTAATATTTAGAAGCCAAATATTTCTTTCTTATTACTGACCATTCTGCCTTGCAATAATTAAGGACTTCCAAGCTTAAAGGAAGAAGAGCTAGATAAGTTATAAAACTAGAATCCTATAACTTTACTATAATTCATCATCCTGAAAGAAAGCATAACAATGCTGATGCTTTATCAAGAATGTATGAACATGAAGCCAACATAATTCTAACAGAGGATAAAAATGAATTTCCTTCTGAAATCAAAGCCCTTCAAATTGCTATACAAAGAAGATTAGCAAGAATTAAATCTTTTTTATACCAGAACCAACTACTTAAACAATTAGTTACAATGTTGGGACCAAACTTATCTCTATTGCAGAACAGAATACCAAACCTTATACCAAACTTGAAGTATTCTCTAATGGTTTTAAATATGATAATGGACTATTATTTAATTGGAGTTATATTCAACAACTCTCACAAAAATATAAAAGAAATACTGGAAAGAATAAATACCCAATTAGTTGGAAAGGCCCCAATACCCAATGCTGATATTAACATATTCATCTATGCCCTTAATTTATCTGCTACCAATGTGAAAAGGATTGTTCCATATGGGCAACACTTAAAAGAACCTCCTTAAATATCATTACTAAATGCTTCTCAGAACAGATTTCTGTTCTTAGAATTAAAAATAAAGAAGTTGAAATCTTTCATATAACTACTATGGAAGAAGTTAAAGAAACTTCTACAAATATACAAGATATAATGGACCCATTCGATTATCAAAACATGATGGAAACCTTTACATCAACCCTACCTGAATATATTTTCACCTCCTTACAATCTTATCCAAATGTAGATTTAATCAAGAAGGAATTCACTATGGAGAAATGCATTGTACCTGGTTTTATATTGAACATATCAGTATCTGATTATCCCAAAAATCTAATAAAAGAGACTGGCCTAAAAATTAAAAAAGACCAATAGCTCAATGTTGGTGTAGTGATAAACTTTATTCACCATCTGATGAATGCTCCAAATGTCATATTGACTTTTGGTTATGGCATACAATTAAACAATGTTCTTTAGAAGAAATTGCTAAATGTTACTGGTCTATACTCGATTATGAAAACCATGATATCTAGAATAACCTTATTGAAAAAGCTGACCAAACCCAACCTGAAATGAACCTTATCGATGACACTCCAATTGAAAATCCTTTCACAAGACCAGAAAGTGATAACCAGTATCTGCTAAGTGACTATAATCATAATAAAGAAATGAATATTTTTAGCAATATAAAATTTGATAACTCTAATAAATTTAACATAGAAATAATATTAGTTGATGAACTCTGATGGTTCCCCCTTTTAGAAACCCCCTCTTTAGAATATTATTTAGAATTTAATAACTATTCAGAACACTATCTATGTAATGTAGTTTGGTGGTGAGTAGTTAATCCAACTTATTATTATTATTATTAGTTATTTTATTTATATATTATATTCATATTTTATTAAAAATAAAAAAATAGACAAAAACAAAAGAAAAAAAAATAAAAACAAATAATAACAAAAAAAATATATACAAAAAGAAAAGAAAAGACAAAAAAAAAATAATAATATATATATAACAAATTAAAAACTATTATCCGAAATTCTATCCCTATTATTATTATCTCTGTCTTTTCTTCTTTCTTCTACTTTTAATCTTCTCAACTCCTCCTTATCATTTGCCAATTTTGCTCTTAACTTATTTCTTTTCTCCAACAACCAAGTATATCTTTGCTCTAACATCTAACTGTCCTGAACCCTTGCAACTGCATTCATCCTCAACTCTTCCAACTCTGTCTTCAAGCTCTGTATTCTTCTTCTTAATAAGGCCACCAACTAATGTAAACTGTAACCAAGTTTTTGTTGAGTAATAAAACAAAAAAAAAAGAAAGGAAAACAAGAAAATTTTGTATATATTTACTGCCTGTTCTCAACTTGAACTACTCCTAAAGCCTCATACAAGGCATTGTTGCCATTTTGACAAGCTCAACAAACATTTCCAGAAAGACTTTGTCAAGGCATTATTATTGTTATTATTATTATTGAAGTTTCTGTTGTTGATGTTGTTGAGGTTGTTGTAAAAATTTTACAAAAAAAAAAAAAAGTGCAACAAAAGGATTATAATTTTTAATGGACAATAGTGAAACAAAATTAGACATCAATGAGAAGTTAATTTACCAAATTTAGAAATCAATTAGAAATTGATTTAACAAATTTAGAATAGTTAAGATTTGTAAGTCACATGATAGCAAATCACATGAAATTCTAGCATTTTATTGGACACTTTAAGTATTTTAATGATCTCAAAAGGGTACAGATTTGAAATTTTGTAATATTTTTGGTATAGATTAACAGTCTAAGGTGTATTATCAGGCTGTAGAGGTCATATGTTTGAGACTGGCTCAGGTGAGCTTTCTGCTAGGATCTGAGTCTTGTAAGACTCTTGGTTGAAGTACTGAAAATAGAATTTTTTTTATACTCCTTCGAACAATTATACTTATTTTTATTATTATATTAGAATATTATATTTATTAGATATTGATACTTTATTTATATATATATATAGTATACTTATTTTTTTAGTTTAGTTTCCTCCTGAGCCTAGAGTAAATGGATGTCTAGAACTGCATAGAGTGAGGCTGAAGCTCTATACACTTTTATAATTATATTTAATTCCCCTTTTATTGAGACAAATCTGACATTAAAGAAAATTCTGTCTAGGTAGTCAGTGTTCTAGCAATCTGATTAAAATAGAAACTATTACTTATCACAACCTTAAGTATTTCTTGAAAACAGCAAATTTTCCTATAAATTTTATAAGAAATCAAAGAAAATAATTAGAATCTCAAAGTAAATTCTATATTGTTAAGAATAATTTACTTTATAAACAAGACTAAAGAAAACAGAAGACCTACCAATTACTTAAAGTAATTCAAGCACATGAAGTAGAACCAATTCTATATCTAATACACAACTATCCAATTGGAGCACATCTTGGAACTGATAAGATGTTTGGAAAAATTCAAGATAAATATTATTAGCCACACATGTATAATGATATTAAAAACTATGTTCAAATATGTGATATCTGCCAAAAGAGAGGAAAATACTGAATACCTGAACCCCTTCAACCAATTCCTATAGAGTATCTTTTCATCGAATTGGTATAGATTTTGTTGGACCCTTACCTACTACTACTCAACAAAACAAGTATATTATAGTTGCTACAGACTATATGACAAAATAGTCAGAAGCAAAAGCTGTACCTAAAGCAGATATCAAAAATACAGTAGACTTTATCTATGAAGATATTATCTGTTGACATAGATGCTCTACATACTTGCAGTTAGATAGAGGAATATATTTCAATAATAAGTTAGTAAAAATGCTTACTCAAAGATTTAAAATCCAACACTTACTCTCTACTTCCTATTATCTACAAACCAATAAACTAGTTGAAAGATTCAATCAAATATTATATGAATCTTTAGCAAAATTGACTGACCAAATCAAAGCTTGGGATATCTTTATTCTATCTATTTTATTTGCTTATCAAACTGCAAAATAATCTACTACCAAGTTTATATCCTTTTACTTTACTTATAGAAGAGAAGCAAAATTTCCAGACTTTGATATTGAAGATCCACTAAAAGAAAACTTTTCTATCTAACTATTCTCCTTAATTGAAGAATTACCCAAAGTGCAAGAAAAAGCCAAAAACAATATCAAGAAAACTCAAATTTGACAAAAATTCTATTGGGACAAAAAGCATAAAAAAATCAAACTAATCTTTAAAAAAGAAGATAAAGTTCTCTTATATGATGCTATGAGAGACAAACATTACTCTGGCAAACTATTACCCAAATGGAAAGAACCTTATTTTGTGTATAAAAAAGTTGTACCAGTTGTTTATATATTGCGAACCTTAGAAGCCAATATTTTGGAAACACCAATTAATACTTTGGTGCTAAAAAGATATCATGATAGACACTTGTGAAATCCTATGATTGTTATTAATCAATCACCTCCTTATATTAATAGAAATAATACTTTCTTACAATGAATACCCATTTCAATACTATTCTTTTAGATCTTTTAAATACTGTATCTACTTTTCCCACTACTATATCTTGTCCAACCAATGAATCTCAAGACCTGCAAAAATGAATAACCATCACATATAGAAAGCTCCTTAGGACTAATAGTTCTCAAAAAAAAAGCAACTTGCTTATGCTTATTACTTGAGTAAATTATTAAAAGAATACTCAGAAGAGTGAAGTACAAGTAGAAAAAAAATTTCTGTTTATTATTATAGAGTTTCAATTAGGACCTATAATATCTTCTATGACCTTAAAATAGAACAAATTTTTAGAACCAATACTACTACTCTCTCAATGATTGATAGTCTCTTAAGTTCTGACTATTATGCCCTATTTTAATTTTTACAAAGCTCAAAACTAAGTAAGAGAAAATGTTAACATTAAGAGTTTTACATATTTTTGACCATAACTTTTGATGTACTGAACCAATTTGGATAAAACAATCACTATTGGATTTAGCTCACTGAGATGATTCTAATGAGTACAAGATTATGTAATTCTGATCACAGGATCATAAGATTGGGATGATTTTGATGAAATGTACTAATTATAATACATGTGACTTGATTCTAATTGGCTCAAATTACTGTGCTGCAAATCTAGCATTTTTATCATTTTTATCATTTTTAGTAGATTTATCATTTCTATTAGATCTATTATTTCTACCAGATCTATTAGTTCTATTATATCTATCATTTCTATTATATCTACTATATCTATTATATATATTATATTTATTA
>CAJVQA010007878.1:0-13430 GCA_910591915.1 Cetraspora pellucida | reverse complement strand
CTATCCTTAGGTTTCTGTTTCTAAAGAATCCCAAGATGTGTTTACAATATTAAAGGGAAGAGGGGTGTCTGTTGCTTGATCACACTTGGAAAATTTAGCAGGGTTTATATATCTGTGAGCTAAGCGGCTAAGTGGCCAAGCGACTAAGTGACTAAGCAATTATTAAGCGACTGGAAGGTTCTAGCAACTAATGACTAATGATTACTAAGCAACTAATTACTAAGTAACTAAGCGACTAAGCAGCTAAGCAACTAAGCAACTAAGCGACTAAGCGATTACTAATCAACTGGAATGTTTCAGCAACTTCTACTAATAATAATAATATAATAATAAAATAACTAATGCTAAATAATAATAAAATAATAATAAACTAATAGTAATAATAAAATAATAATAAATTGTTCTATAACAATATTTTAAAAAGTTTCAGGGTTTTCACTATGCCAAACAGTATTATTTATAAAAGCCATAGAAAGTAGTTATTGAAGAAGATAAAATATTGAAAATAATTTCAAGTGGTAAAGAAAAAGTAATTTTTAGTAAATAATTATTGTATTTATTTTATTTTATTTTTTTTAGTATTAAGGTGACCTCTTTGGTCTTTTGACTTTTATTAATCACTTTATTGATAATGTGGTTCAATGAACCACTACAGAAGAGTATACAATTGGCTACACATGTAACTTTTCTATATTACCTATTTAAGGAGTCTGCCTGAAGGTTCCCTACCAATTGCCGTACCTAATACTTCTGCTTGGATGTTTTACTTTAAACTCTCTGAACCTGTAACCTGTATTAACATTACTGATTATCTTAGATATACCAGATCATCATCCTTAACCTTAGGACTAATTTATTCTTGAGGTAAACCCTCCAGAGCCTTCTGTACCTATTTTTATAGCTGACTTAGGTATCGCTATAATAGAACTAACACTTGCAGTCAGGGCTAACCATTAAACTACTATGCTCTTGTAGAGTTCACTTAGACCCCAGCATCTACTTCATAGCATAACCTCGGTACTTTAGTATACCTCTGCCTTTTCCTTTGCCCTTTTACCAAACTTTCAATCCAAATAGCCTATATAAAACTACAACCAGTTTATCAGTATATCAGGTCAGCCCGATATCCTTTTTCTCTGATTTATTTCAGTAGCCTGGGTTGTTGGTATCTCCGAGACTCTCAACCTGGAGGTTCTTGTCCATCTGGCTACTAGGACCGGGTACTAGATCTGGGTATTCATTTCTCCAGGCTAGCCTTTACAATAGAGCTGTCAAAGATCCAGCTACCTCTCTACTCGGGTCTTCCCAAATGGACTTCTTGTTACCCAATTTCAACAGATTTACATGACTACAAGGACTTATCTAGTGTTTACACCACCCGATTTGTTGGTTTGCATTTATCTGTGTAACTCCAACATTGCACAGATGCCCCATGACCTGCCAGTCATGCTAGTGCGACTGCCATTACAGGTATCCTAACCCAATTATTAGTAACAGTTGCCATAATACTAATATTACATAGGTGATTATCCAAATTTTCACTGTCGATAGGATTTGAACATCCAACCTACCACTTGGAGGGTTGACAACCAGACTACTTCACTCGGTCACCATACCCAATTGTTGTATTTATTATAAATATAAGTAAGAATTGGATTATAATAAATTTTTTAAAAAAGAGAAGAGTATAGTTCACTTTGTTTGATATATGTTTTGATATAAATAGATAATATAAGACCATGTGCAATAATTATTCTTGCTTGTTGATCTGTATGTAGTTTAGTAATAAGTTGGATTTTTTTAAGAAAGATACTAATTCTTTTGCAAGTATCATGTAATTAAGATATGTTGATTTTATCAAAAGCTTTAGATATATCTTAAAAAATTATTCAAGCTTCTTTGTTAAAATGTTTGTAATATTCAATAGTATTGTTAAGAATTTGGATGAAAATATGTATTGAAGAATTTTTGGTAGTAGCAAAGTTAAGATTAGAAAAAAAAAAATTTAATAATCTTTCTCTTTTGATTATTACATTTAGAAAAGTGGGTAATTTTAAAAAAGACAAAATAAACACTATTCAGGGCTTTACTAACTTTAAAAACAGTAGCAGAACAGAAGCTTTTTTTTTTGTTTCTAGAAAGTGCAAGACTTTTTATCTTTGAAGTTTACAGAAATAAGAAAACTAAACTGGCAATAAACTCTTTGACAAAAAAACAACTAACAAAAACTAAAACTAACTTTATTCTTAAAAAAAATACTATAGCAACAGAAATTACTTATGATAATTTAACTGCCTTTATACATGACAACTCTGTGAATAGTATTAGTTGAGATGAATAAGTTAATTTGGAAAATAAAAAAAGACTTTTCAAAGAAAAAGAAAACCAAAATAGCAACACAGTTATATCTAGTTCTAAGACACATCTAGAAAAACAAAATAACTAGAAAAACAAAACAACAACATCTAATATAGAACAAAATAATACATTTTTTGCAAAACTTAATATATTTAGTATAAACAAAAACAAATAAGTTACAAGTAAATCATATTCAAGCTTATTTGCAAAAGTTAAGAGAAGGAAATTAACCTTCTCTTTATTCTCATCAAGAAACAACATAAGATCTAAAAATAATAATATACTTATATTAGATATTTATAACCTTAATGGTTTATTAAATGAAATTATGATTTCTCTTTATGAGACAGCAAGATGTGACATAATTGCTGCCAAGTTACATGTAAATAGATGATCTCATACTTATTTGAAACTAATCTTTACCAATAAGGAAAAGCTCAAACACTATGTTATAAAAGGAGTTAAAATTTATAATCTTACATACTATGAACATATTCCAGTCAACTCTAAAAGATCCTTTTTGCCAGTCAAGTTCAGAAATGTTTCTTTAGATGATAAGAAGTTTATTTTAAAAAGAATCAAAAATGCTTTTGAGAACTTTAGTAAAATTGCCTCAATTAAGCTACTGTTAATAGAAGGCACATCTTATCTAACTAACTAGTAGATCATACTTTTAAGACTACAGAAGACTCAAATTTAGAAAAAAGAATTTATTAGTTTTATATTTTTCTTGACAACAAGATTACTATAGAATGGCATGCAGCTTCTAAACTTTGCTACTTCTGTGACAATGAGTGACATATTAAAAAAGACTGCAGTCAGTACAAGGAAGCTATTAAAATTTGCTGTTAATATAAATAATTTTTTTCTAACAAAAGAAAAGAAAAACTTCTATCAGTAGCTATAGAAAATATAAATACAATTTAGCAAAAACAAAACAATGTTTTAAAAGAGCTAGATATTAAAATGCCTCAACAAGAAAAAACCTTTTCAAATATAGTAATTAGTCAAGAAAATGATGAAATAAACAGTACTATACTAGTAGAAAAAGATTTCAATTGCCTAGTTGATGAAGTTGTAAATGGCATCAATAATGAAGCTTCTGTTATAAAAAATCCAGCTACAGGTTCTTTAATGAAAATTAAAAAATCAAAAGCTCTAAGTACTCAAGTTATGCTAATTACAAATGATAACAAGCTACAACTCCAACCAGAGAACCCAGATGATGAATTTACCTTAATTCTACAAAGGAAAAAAAAGAACAAAAAAAGTAAAAAAGACCTTTTAAATCAGAAAATTAAAACAATCAAACCTGCTTTGTACAAGAAATCTTGTAACAGAGCATAGAATTTACAGATTTAAAATCCATATTACTCTATATTAATATGACTAGACAATTTAAATTTAAAATTGCAAGCCTTAATGTAAAGGGACTAAACAATTAACAAAAACAATGAAACACTTTAACTTTTTTAAAATCTTACAAACTAGACCTTATTATATTACAAAAAACAAACTTAAATGATAAGAATACACAGAGCTTTCTTAAGAATCAGTAGATTTTTAATTCAATTTGGTCAAATAAGACAGCTATACTTGCAAACAACAAAGAGATAATATTCAAAAATACAAAAATAACTTTATTTTTATAAAAAAATAAAACTCTCTTCTGTTCATCACTGTTTTGAACAGAATCTTTATCATTGACAAAATAACAACTAATAAAGAAAACAAAAACTCTTTATTTTTTACTAGAACTAGGGCAAAGGCCTTTGTTTCTAAGAAATATAGACTTATACCACTTAACTTTCAAAAACACAAAAGAGTTTTACTTAAAACAAACTTTCTTTTAAATAAGCAAAACATGAAATACAAGACAAGTTTTTTTTTAAACAACAACACAAACTAGAATGAACAAGTTGAACAAGAACTAAATAAAAATATTTTCTTGACAACAAAACATGAAAGTAATATTACAAAGAAGAACAGTAATAATAGTACAAATGTCAGAACAACTGAAAAAGATAATATTACAAGTAATAAACTGACAACAACAAAGATATGTATACATGAAACATTATATGATGATAAACAAGAAAGTCATGTGGCAAATAAGGAAACATGTATTGAAACACAAGCTAAAATACACAATAAAACATGTGCTAACCCCTATGCTAAAGCATATGCTAACACAGTTATACCTTAAGGAGGCAAAAAGCAATAGTCCAGTCTTTTTGCAAAACTAAAAAGAGGGCAGTCTACATATTCTGCCTCATCTCTTAGAAATTCTATTAAGTCAAAAAATAATAATGCATTGGTCTTTGATATTAGAAGTTTAAATTACTCTTTTAATAAAATCATGATTTCTCTACATGAACACATAGAACAGGATATAGTTGCTGCAAAACAGCACTTTACCAAAGGTGACAGAACATACTTAGAACTAGCATTTGCTAATAATGAATGGCTTAAACATTATGCCAGCAAGGGCATAATAATCTTTAATCAAATCTATTACAGATTTATTTCTACAAATAATAGAAAATCATTTCTTTTAATTAAGATCAGGAATATACTACTAAACAACAAAGAACAAGTCTCGAAAGCAATTTGGAGACTTTTGAAAATTTTGGAAAAATTATAGCTATTAAACCACTTTTTATCAAAGAAACTCCTTATGCAACTGACCAATGGATCATAATCTTTGAGATAACTGATGATCTAGAACTTGAAGCCAGAAACCATACTATACTTTTCTATAGGATAACAAAGTTACAACTGAATGGAAGTCAGCTTCTAAGGTTTGCTTCTTTTGTGACAAAGAAGGACACCTAAAAAAAGACTGTGAGCAATTCAAAGAAGCAGTAAAACTCAGACAACAATTTAAGAAATATCAAGAAAACAAAACTAAAAGAGTTATAGAACCCTTACACAATGTTTTAAAAACTTCCAATATACAAAACAAATTACCAAATGAGACAACTCTTTGAAAAAAGAATCCAGTTACTCAAGAATGTGAAGTTATCACAGTTACTATTTCACAATTTAATGAAGAATCTCTTGCTTGGGCTAGCAACCAACCAGATTCAGAAATGAATAACAATGAACTTCCAAACCAACAAAAAGTTCTGTTAGATATTAATAAAGAGAATTTGGTCACTTCTAGTCAACAACAACAAGCTGAAAGCCAATTGGCAACACACCAAACTACCTTTCCTCTTGACATAGAGGAAAAAGAAGCAGAATTTACTTTAGTTACCAATAAGTGAAAAAAAGTTAAAAGAAGCTTTTATAAAAAGCAAGAAGAAGACAAACCCTATTTGAAAACCAGAATCCCAAATAGAAACAAGACTTTCAAGAATACACAAATCCTCTCTTTATCTAAACAATGACTAAATTAAAACTAACAATAGCAATCTTTAATGTCAATAGGCTCAATGACAAACAAAAACAAAAAAACACTTTAACATTATTAAAATCATATAAATTGGACATTATTCTTCTACAAGAAACAAATCTTAGCAACAAATATACTAGAGAATTATTGCAATAACAATAGTCTTTTGACTTAATTTGGTTAAGTAAAATGGCAATTCTAGCAGAAAATAAAAATATTTTATTCAAAGACTACAAAATTAAACAAAATGAAAGAGTTATTACAACAACTACATCATACAGAAACCATACTCTCAAAATTACAAATGTTTATGTACCACCAAATCAATCAGATAGAATTTTTTTTTTTAATCACTAGGCTCCAACAATAAATCCAGAAACAATAAATATTATTGAAGAAGACTTCAATACAAATATTTATCTAGACAGAGATCAAATCAGTACTTCATTAGCCCAAAAAGATCTTTAAAGAACTTTACTTTTAAAAAATCTTAAAAACTTTACAAACATCTCTTCGGTCTCAGAAAATATTTCTCTTCTTACCTTCTTTTAAAGAACTCAAGAAAATAGAACTATGGTCTCTCATCTTAACTACATCTTTATTGATGAGAATCACTTACACTTGGCCACAAAGCTGAATACCTTATATGGTAACTCTGACCACAAGTTAGTAAAATGTGTCTTCAACTTTCAACAAACCTTAAGTAAATCAACAATTTGGAAATTTGACAAAAGAACCCTTATAAACAATCTGCTTAAAAAAGATCTAAGAGAAGAGCTATAAGAAGCAATAAACAGTAATGATTAGGACTTTACTAAGATTCAACTACAATCAATTATTCGAGCCTACAAAAAGCCTAAGGCAACTGAAAACAATATCATGAAGCTTAATAGAAAAATCACAGATCTTAATAAGAGACTAGCAAAGAATCTATCTAATAACAGTTTACAAGCACAGGCAGATGACTTAACTTATCAATTGCAGAAAGAACTTACTGACATGACAAAAAAATGGCAGATATGCTCAAAAACAAAATGGATTAAGCAAAGAGAAAAATCAACTAATATTTTTTTACCAGATACAAAATAAGAAAAACATATGCAGCATTGTCTAAAATAAAGATTCCTAATGCATTGATACAAAATGAAGATAATATCTTGAAATATATTAAAGACCAATATGCTAAAATCTACAGCCAAGAAGAAGTAGATTTTAAAGACATTAATGAAATTATGAAGAACATTAAGCAGGTTACAAATCAACAAAACATTTCACTTACGAAAACCTTCTCAAAAGAAGAGATTACAGAAGTTATCAAGAAGCTTCCAAACAACAAATTTTCAGGAACTGATAGTCTTATTTATGAATTCTATAAACATTTTGAAGAAACTATTACACCTATTCTACAAAAGGTCTTTAATGATATACTATCTACTGGCAACATACCCATCTTATAGACAAAAAGTCTAATCACTCTAATATTTAAAAAATTCTCAGAGTTAAATAACATCAACAATTGGAGACCAATTTTTCTAGTAAACAGTGATGCCAAAATTTTTATGAAAATCTTGGCAAATAGGCTTAATGAAATATGTAAAGACTTAATTTCAGACTATCAACAAGGCTTTATAAAAAATAGAGCCATAACAGATATAGTACTAGATATCCTAACTGTTATAAAAAACTGGCAGAACAATACTAAACAAAATTGGCTGCTTTTAGTAAACTAGCAGAAGGCATTTGATCATGTTAATCACAACTATCTCTCAGAAGTATTAAAGAAAATGAACTTTAACTTCAAATTCATAAAGCTAATTAGAATCTTATTTACCAGCCAAGAGGCATACATTATAGCTGCAGGCAAGATATTTGCTCCTTTCAGAGTTGAAAGAGGAGTGTAACAAGGTAACCCTCTCTCACCTCTTTTATACATTTTGGCCTTCGATTCTCTGTTGCAAAAACTAAACAGAAAATTTACAGAAATCCAGTTAGAAGATACAGCCTTCAAAGCTTTAGCTTATGCAGATGATCTCACATTGGGAATTGGTTTCAGAACAGATTGGGACACTACTCAAAGAAATTTCATATTATATGAAAGAGCCTCAAATGTAAAAATTAACCAAGACAAGTCTAAACTAATTCCACTTACAAATGCAGCTCAAAGTCTCAAACTAGTAGGTGAAAAAAATCTTAAAACAATATCAGAACAAGAAACTATCACTATTCTGGACTATGAAGTCTATCCTAATAGTCTTTCAAAAAAAGATCTTTAGTCTTTCACAATTAATAAACTCAAAAGCTTTTTTGAAAAGTTGGTAAACAGGAATCTTTCATTTAAAAACAAAATCCTTTTAGCAAACTTCTTGATTTTGTCTCAAATCTAGTATACAGTATACTTACTCTCTCCAAGCAAAAAGCATACTGCAGAAATCAATAACATAATATCTTTGTGAATTAAAAATAGATCTAAAATACTTCCAAAATTTGCAGTATTTCAACAAGCACATAATGCTACAGAACTGCAAGCTCTAATAATAAGAGAAATGCTCAAAGTAAGACTACTTTTAATATGACTTAAGCTACTCTCAGAAAACCACTTTTGGGTTAGGCTAGAAAGAAAGAAAATAAGTGACATATTAGAGCTTAAAAGAAACATATCAGTATATACTGCCTTAAATACTGAGGCAATCAGAACCAAAGCTTGGCCCAAAGAATGGAAACCATATTTGCTGACTTCGAAAAAAGCTTAGGACAAAATAAACACTGCTTCTAATTGGCCATAAAGCAAAGAAAATTTATGCCTAGGAGGCTTCAAAGCAAATGAATTTTTAGTTAAGAAAATTTTAAACTTCTAGAAAACTTTATGTTTACCAAACAATACAAATCAGTCTCAAACACTTTTAACAAACAACAGCTAGCTCTTTGTTATACCAATAAATAATAAAAAAATAGACACATTTTGAAGAACATTTTACAAAGTATTACTTTTAGGCTATTGTCTAAAATATATAAACCCTTCAATCGATGGAAGCTGTCCTTGTTGTCCAGATAAGCAACAAATAATTGATTACTTTGTTATTCACTGTAAAGCCAGCAAAGAGGTCTAAAATAAAGCATATACCTTCTTACAAACAGGCATACAAAAAATACCACCTTTTTCAATCGAAGAAATATTTGATACTAGCAACATTAAAGGTCAACACCATCTACAAGCAATTTTTTGGCTGCATATTAACATGATATATAAAATTTGATGTTGTTATACATCAGCAAGATGGAGAAACAATATATATACATCTACAATAATTACCTCTATAGTAGCTAAGCATCTAGCTAATAAAATTAGAGTATTATTCAAAAATATTAGTAATAATCCAAAGAAAAATAAGCTTTTTAAATGCTTAAAAAAACTGTAAATATTCTTGTATATTAGCAATAATTAATAATAAAAGACACCATCTGCATTCTTAAGCAATTGGTTTAAAAAAAAAAAAAAAAAAAAATACAAAAATAGATTTAAACAACAGAATTATTACTACTAATTTCAAATTTAAAAATCTTATATTCCAAATATCTAATATATATACACCTTCTAATCCAAATGATAGAAAACTTTTCTTTGAGAAATAGTTACTACAAATCAACAAAAATGCTATTAACATAATTGAAGATGACTTTAATACTAATTTATATCCTGAAAAAGATAGAACTAGTGAAGTAGCACCTCAATGAGATCCAACAAGAACACAACTTCTAAGCCTTACTAGAAACTTTATAAACATCTCAGATTTTGCTAAAACAAGACATTTTCATACATTTTTTCAAAAAATACAAGGCAATTAGACAATAGCTACACACTTAGACTACATTTTTATTAATAAAAATAATGCTCACCTTATCTTACAAATTGATACCAGGTTCAGTAACTTAGACTATCTTCTGGTAGAATGCACTCTTCTTTTTAAAGCTAAAGGAAGGGAGTCAGCTCTTTGGAGATTCAATAAAAGCTGCTTACTGAATGAAAAACTGAAAAAAGAAGTGCTAGAAGAAATCACAGAACTTGAAGAAGCTAATGATTGGGATTTTATTAAAATTCATATTCAATCTATTATAAGAGCATTTAGAAAGCCAAAAGCTACTAAAAACAAGATTACAAAGCTAAATATAAATATAACTTAGCTGAAGAAACAACTAGCTTACAACTTAGAAAATTCTTTTCTATACAATCAAATAAATAGACTAAGTCTAAACCTTCAAGATGAACTATCACATTTTACAGAAAAATGACAAGTATGCTCAAAAGCTTAATGAATTGAGCAGGGAGAAAAATCTACAAAGTACTTTTTCACTAAATATAAAATTAGAAAAGTGTATTTATCTTTAAAGAACATCAAGGATTCTGAGGCCTTATTACAATTATATGAAAATACTCTTCACTATATCAGAAATATGTATGCCAAAATTTACAAGAAAGAAGATATAAATATTAATTCAACTAAAAAGATTACAGAATATCTATTTCAAGCTTTATTAGCTCATAACTTAACACTTATCTAAGAAATTACTTAAAAAAAGATTAGCAATATTATTAAAAACCTTCTAACTAACAAAACTCTAGATACTGATAGTCTAACATATGAGTTTTACAAACTTACTAAAAAGACTATAACTTCTATCTTATAAAAGTATTTAATCAAGCACTAAACTCAGAAATTATATTAACTTCTTGGTACAAGAGCCTGATCTCTCTAATATCTAAAAAATCAACAGATATAGAAAATGTAAATAACTGAAGACCTATATATCTTTAGTGAACAGTAACACAAAAATTTTTATAAAAATTATAACTAATTAACTAAATTCTATCTGCAAAGAACTTATATTACATTAGCAACATGAATTTATTCAAAATAGGTTTATTATAGATACAGCACTAGATATTATTATAACTATAAGAAACTAGTCAAATTCATTAAACAATACTAACTACATTTTGTTGACTAGCAAAAAGCCTTCAACCAAGTTAACCATGACTTTTTAAAATGCATTTTAGAAAATATAAACTTTGATCTTAAATTTATTAATCTGGTTCATAATCTTTTTTCCTGCCAAGAAGCCTATATTATTAAGACAGGCAATATCTTTAAATTATTTAGAGTTGAAAGAAGAGTTAGACAAGATGATTCTCTTTTACTACTGCTATATGTATTAGTCATTGAGCCTCTTATAAAAATTCTGAAAAAACAAATGCAAGAAATTAAATTGGAAAACCAATATTTCAAAACCTTAGCATATGCTGATGATTTAACTATAGAATTAGATATTTTTCTAATTGAAACAAGGTACAAGCTTTGATAAGCTTATATAAGACTGCTTCTAATGCAAAGATTAATAAAACAAAAACAAAACTAGTCTCACTTATTTCTATTGCACAAAAAGTAAAGCTCTATAATAAGGATTAGTTTATTAAGTTAGAAGAACAAGATACTATGAGAATGGCAATCCTAGTGTAGTGGTTGGGTTGTCATCCTCCAAGTAGCAGGTCTAAGGTTCAAATCCCACCTACGACAAAATTTGGAAATTAACCTGTGTTATAGCAAACTGTCTCTTGACGATTAGTTGGATTTGTGTATCTGTAACCTTAAGTCACACTATTTCGAATAGAAGCTTGAGGCATCTATGCCAAGTGTAACATTACACATACATAGAGGAATGTTAATAACCGGTGTCATATAAGACTTCGGTACAAACTTACGATAAGACTACTGGGCACAGTAAACTAAGGAACTGAAGAGTTGGAAGCCCACTTGTAAACTCCCAAGTAAAGAGATAGCATGAACTTTCGATGATACAGTCAGACTGATGGAAGCCCATGAAACACCTCCAAAGGGATAGGCAGATAAACTGGATGTCAAAATGTGTAAAGAAGCACATGACCAACCAGGTTGCTAGAATTATTAGAGGAAAAGGATACATAAGTATACCATACTGAGCTATCTGGATTGGAAGTTGGGGGAGTCCTGTCAGTTCTGAGTAGTGGTTAGTAAGGAATGATGGAGAAGATGTTACGATGATAGGTACTAGGGTTCTAGTGAACTTTACAAAGATAGAAATAGTGTAATGTAGTAGTTAAACAGGTAACCCCTATGACTGCAAGTGTTAGGTAACTATAGCATGTTGCATAAAACTAGATTAGCTGTGTATGGAACACAGAAGGTTCTAGTAAGTTTCCTGTTGAGGATAAACTAGTCCTAAGAGTACTTGAAGGCATCAGGTACTTTGATAGGTGTAGTCTTGAAAATGTTCCTATGAGACATAGTGGACTACATATGCAGAAGGTTTAAATAGACAAAACCTATAGTTGGCTTGCAGGTATAGCACCTAGTGTAGAACCTATATAGTAATGTATAGGTGAACTACTTAAATTAGGCACCAAAAGTGCATGTGTGGCTAGTTGTAACCTCCAATGTAAGGGAGCCACTAGAGGTATCCGTGTCCAAATACATGAATAAAAACATCAACTCCCATAGACAGAGACTTTAACTCAAAAAAAAAAAAGATACCAACAGTAAGAGAAATTAAATAAGAAGTAAACTATAGTTAAAAAAGTAAAAAGTAGTGTTGATTAGATAAGCAAATAGATAAAGAAAATTAACAGAATTATAAAAGTGTAGCTAAAGCAAGTAGGATAAATTAGATAGATAAATGGATAAGAAAAAGTTAACAGAAATGTATAACTATTATTAAAAGAAGAGGCTATTATCAACTTTATTGATGATTTTAGATACATTAAAGATGTAAATAAAGTTAGTTTCTAATATTAAAATATAACAATATTAAGTTTTTTAATAATATATTGGTTTGCTTGATCAAAATATGACTTATTTGGATTTTTTTTAAGTTAAATAATAGTTGGTTTAAAGATTTGAAGAACGTTATAGTAGGCAATAATTCTGGCTAAAATTTGTAGATCACTTGTTTGGAAGAAGATTTTGTTTAATGCTTCTTTAAGATTAAAATTAATAATTTTATTATTTGTTACTACAGATTTAAAGTAAGCTTTAAGATAGCAGTAAAAGAAATAAGATATGCATTTAGTATTAATAGATGTATTGTTTAGTTAAATAAAGTTTTGTTCAAATTGGTCAGCTAGTTTATAAAATTCTTTAAAAGGTAAAGGTGTATAAAATATTGCTAAGATGAATTTAGAAAGACTTAAAGGTGAGTATTGTTGACATTAAGAGTTTACACATTTTTGACCATAACTTTTGATGTACCGAACCAGTTTAGATAAAACAACCATCATTGGATTCAGCTCACCGAGCTGGTTCTAAAGAGCACAAGATCATGAGATTCTGATTACTGGATCCTAAGATCAACAAAGATTTGTGAAATTAGCAATTTCATCAAACACATGACTTAAATCTGATTGACCCAAATTACTGTGCCAATTACTGTGCATTATTGTGCCAATTACTGTGCATTACTGTGCATTACTGTGCATTACTGTGCATTACTGTGCCAATTACTATATCAGAAATCTATCAATTATATCATTTCTACTATATCTATTGTTAACCTGTAGTTTTTTCTTTAATTACAGTGATATCAGAAGCTGCTCAACTATAGTATGACGACTATAACTTGACAGGTTCTATCCAAAAGTCTACACAAG
>CAJVQA010007877.1:0-13431 GCA_910591915.1 Cetraspora pellucida | reverse complement strand
ACAATAATAAATATATAACAACTACTAATAATATAATATACTATGCTATGCTAAAAATCTACTTTGTAACAATATTTAACACAACTGCTGCATAGTTTTAGACAGCCATTGTGCTTAGTTCAGAAACTATTGTGTAATAAAGCTTATTGTATAAACAAAAAGATAAAAATAAGTTATTGGGTAGTTAAAGTGAAAGGTTCTGTTTAAGAAAGTTGGAAGTATTTTGTAATTGTGTTATGTAATTTAAATCGTAACTATGAATATTGATAGTCTAAATAATTTTGTAATTAGTGAACAATTAATTAAAAGTATATAAGATAGAATATGATGTAAAAGGTGTAATAAAAATGTAATACAAAAGTTAAAGAAAGAGTTAGTCTTTTGGATTAGTAAAACTTATAAGTAAAAATAAAATTTCACATGCTTATCTTATAGTATGTACTGTTATTTACTTTGCAGACCATTACATGATAATTAAAGGCTTTTCTGAGTTAAACTAAAACTTTTAATTGCTTAACTCAATAATTATGTTTAATAGTATTGCAATTGATATATGTAAAACTCTAATTTAAGTTGAATTTGTTTGAACTTATTCTTGAAATTTTTTAATATACTTTATTCTAAACTTTCTGATTTAGGGCAAGTAATATTGCAAAAGGGTGAATCTATATAAGGTGCAATTTCTTTATATAATTCTTTTTGTCTTTTTAAAGAAAGAGGTCTAATACTAATTGTAGGTAGTAAGATATTTATATTAAAAGGAAAAGAATGAATTGTAAATTTTGATAATTATCATTAAGGTTATTCTTATAAAAGACAACTCTGAGATTTTGCAAAGTAAAATAAAAATAATAATATTTTTAAATTGTAGATAGTTTTTTGAATAGTTCAAAATAATTTTTAAAATTATAATACTAAAATTCTTCTTCATTTAAGTAATGCTAAGCAACTTTAAAATTGTTTGAAGTAGAATGATTAACAATTGAAACTACATCATTAACAGTATTTACTTTACTTTTTTAGTAAAGAATCTTAATTAGGCCAAAACAACTATCACAAATGAATTTTGTATGTCCAGATATTATAAAATTTAGTTCAATTTTATCATACATATTATAGTCAACTAACCATAAATAAAAAAATAATGAATAATTATTTTTATTCTAGTTTGTAAAATTATTATATATGATAACTAATTTGCTTTCCTCATGATTATATTTTTGAATTGCATGCAAAACCAAGCTTAAAGTTCAATTTACACCTTTTTTCTGCTTACTATTATCGGATATTTCAGCTTCATCAATAATGTAATTAGTTTGCTGTGTATTCAGAAAATTTTCAGTATTACAAACTTCAAATAAATGTATTTTCCAAAAATTTTTAAAGTACAAAAAGCTTATTTGTTGTGATAAGTAAGGTATTCATATGTTTTGAGCCTAATTATCACAATATATATGCTATCTTTAAAGATTTTGAAAGATACTTAAGAGCTAATTATATTCTGATTATGATTATGTTTGCCACTTTCAATTGTATTTTTAATATTAGTATTATAATAATTTTGTTTTTTTGCACATGATTCAAATGAGCTAAATAATTTTTAGTAAGTTTTAATTTTTTTCATGCTGTGTAGCATATTAAATATTTATTTTTATTGTTTTGCAAGTATTGCATAGATCAAATTTTGAAGACATGAATTGAAGTGATAGTATTAGAATTCTCCAAATACTAATAAAGGTTGTTTCAAACATAATATAAACTACATATCTTTGTGAGCTTAAACATAATTATGATATACCAACACATAACTAAAATTGGTTAAAAGAAGCATAATTGGCATAGAAATTTGGTTAAAATGTCATCTAGGTGAGAGCATACCATGTATTTTGGAATAATTTTTTAAAACTTAAATATATTATATGTTATATTATAGTTTACTTCAACATGTTTCATATTTTTTGATGCTCTACCAGTATTACTATATATGTGTTCCTCAAAATCATGCTTCAGTAAATGCTGTTTTATATTTTTTAAATATTTGTGACTAACTTTAACAAAAGCCAGGTATGTATTATGACAAATTAAAATATTACTATTATAACAATAACTAAAATACAGATTTTTTCTTTTTTTACTAGTTATATTTTTTGTATTTTCACTTTTTTGAAAAGCTATAAGTTGTCCTTTTATAACCATATCATGTATATTTTTATCTAGACTTTTAAAATCAACTTGATGTGCAAGAAATTTTTCATATTCAATTTGTCTAAAACATAATTATTTAGAATAACAAGAACATTCATTTTTTTCAAAAAATTGTTGAACTTTTAATTTTAATTCATCATAAATTTTATCTTCAATGTAATTATTCAGTACATCTACAAAGCTGAATTCATTTAATATATTTATAGGAATTTTATCATCATTATCAGATATTAGTTTAGCATCTAATAAAATGTTAGATTCTTTATCACTTTCAGAATCTAAACATTCTACAAAAAAAGTATTGTTTAAATTTTTTAAGGCATCAATAATAATTTCATTTACACTATTATTATTAGAACAAATGTTATATTTAATATTCTTTAAAAATGTTTGTTAAAAGCATAAAATATACAACTAACTCTTTCTGATGATCATCTGGGCCAAACCTTTCAAAATGCTGAACTACAGAAAAATGATATAGTTAATATATTAAACTTTATGAAAACTTCTCTGAAGCACTGGGCATGCATAGTGGGCATTGAAATAGAGTTGAAAAAGAAGCTATCACTTTGTGATGACGGTTTAAAGGAGCTCTGGAACCATAGAAGAAGTGGTTGGTGAAAGCCAAAAGTCTCTCATAAAGTAAACAACAGTGTTAGATATATTAGTTCTATATAACTGTAAAACCTACAAGGAACTTCCAAAAGGGTTAAGCATTCACAAAAGCTATAGTTTGGTTCACCTTATGCCTTCTCTTTTTTTCAAGGAAAATTTTATAAAAAGTGAGTGATTTAGTTTACCCCCTTCAAAAGATTGATACGTAAAACACCAAAACAGTTAGCAGTATCTACTTCCTAATCAGGATTGTGTAAACAATACAGCAATACAAACACTCTCATACATGTGCCTCGAACTGCTGAAACCCTGTGAAATACTGTTCTCAGACTAACTGGTACCTATGCCGACTCTCTACACTCAAGTCGAAGTTTTATCCTATATGGTTTTTGGTAAATATTCTAGTAGATAGAAAAATAGTAGAGTTATTTCTATTTAGTATAGTTTATAATTTTTAAAAGCTCAACACAGGCTTATAATTGTGACCATCTGATAGTTGTGTTGTAAGAGTTGCACATATTTTTTCTTTTGTTTCTTATTTTACCCTTTTTCCTATTTTATTTTTGCATTTGTATCTTTTATTGTCTACCCTATACCTCTGTGTTTTTTTTTATATATAAGTTTTTTTGTTTTTGTTCACTTCTCTATGAGAAGATATTATCAGATTGGCAATATCCTATTGTAGAGCGGTGGTCAGATGTGGCCCCTGATGTACTCTAATTTCTTTTGAAATTAGATAGTCAGTGCAGGCAAATCGCTCGTAGGGACTCATAGAAGCATCCATGGAATGTTGGGCCAGAATTTATGAAATAATTTGTAGGTATGTAATACAAAAATACATAATAAAGGTGACCAGCAAGACTGCTCAAGTAAAGGAAAATATATATATATATAAAGTTATATAGCATTAAATATATTTAAATATAAAGTTGTATAGCATTAAATTATTAAAACCAAATTTTTATTATATATTGAAAGCTATATATATTGAAAACTATCTACAATGTTTAATTTTTACATATTGCCCTATTGTGCTTTTTTTTTTTACAGTTTTGACATGTTTTACATATATTCTTTTTCTTAATTTCTCTATTAGCAATTCCAGGTTTGTTAAATATTTAATTATTATTTATTGGTTATAAATAACAATGCTTTTTTGTCTAATTATCTTAAAGTTCAACTGTGCTTTTAGCTCTTCAGGATGGCCTTTTTTTTTGAGATATAACTATTTGGGTTTCAATATTAAACTTATCTCTTTTTGATAATTCTTGCTTTTTTTGTTTATTTAATATAAAATTTTGACATATACTTATTAGTTCAACATAGAAATTTGTCACTATTGCTAAATCCAAAACCTTTTGAAATATATTCTGTGCATGATCATATTTTTGTCTAGTATTATTAAGTTTTTATAACACTAATGTATAAACATCTGGATTATAAACTTTTTTAATATATTTAAAATCACTTATATGATTGTTAATATTTTGATTAGAATTAATATATAATATAACAAGTGGTTGTTGCTAAATGTTGTTATTATGTTCAATTAAATCATCTTTGTATTATCGAGTTGCAATAAGACCTATATGTCATTTGGCTTAAGAAGAGCAATATAATATTTTATAAAAATGCCTATATAGATAACTATATGTAATAAGAAGATTACAAGTATATATATGATATCCATCTGTTACAAGTATAATATATTAACTTTTAATTTCACCAGATATTAATAGTTTCCAAAACTTCTATAATTTATATATACCCAACTGTTTCAACTATATCATTCAGATAATTTTTTATAATCTCATAATTATCTTTATATATTTCTTCACTATAATCTGTATCTAATGGTTTCTGCAATATAAACTCAAGATTTATATTGCTAATTCTTATACAATTATAAAAAAACACTTTTGCATTTGTTTACAAATCTTAAAAACTATTATTAGCGTAAGATATCATGATATAGTTGCTTCAATTGAATTAAAAAATGTTTTAGGTATTGTTGCAAGCCTAATTATAAAAATTCTATCTTTATATTCTTCTAATCTTATAAAGTTAGATTCTTTATTAAATAGATCTTAAATTTCTTTAACTAATTCTAACAAAGATGAGTTAAACTTAACACAACTATAAATTTTACAATTAAGGTTTTCTACATGTTAGGTGCTATTAGCACCTGCAGTAAATTGTTTACTTATATAGCATATAGTTTATTTTATTTTTGATGAATCTAATTAACATTTTATATAACTTTCTGCTAAAACATATTTAGATTTTAAAGCTTCTTAATGATTTTTAAATAACTCTGCAACTAAAGTATTTCTATATATAAAAAAGTCTTTATAGAATTTTATAAATTTACTTGAATTAAGCTTATTTCTTAAATTCTTTTTTATATTGAGATCAATATGAAATAAAATAAGCAATGAACAGAAATTAGAAATTCTGAACATATTGCACTAGCTATTGCTAAATTAGAGTTTGTAAATATTACTTGTAATATAAGATTTTCTGTATATTTATTAATTATTTTTAATGTCCAAATAAAGCTATTTTCAGTTTTATCTTTAAGCAAAGCAGATACAACTAGTCATGATTAGATACAATTATCAATAACAACAAAAAAGCATACAATCATATTATATTTATTAGTATAAGATGTAATATCAAGAATACAATATTATAAAATCTAGTTCACAAATATTTTTAATCAGATGAGAATTATATAATCTTCATTTAAATTCATCAAACCTACTTTTCACAAACTACTGAGTATCCTTTATTCATTTTGAATACAAATAACATATAAGATCAGATGCATCATATTGAACTCTTTTTATTAAATATTGTTTCACAACTTGAATAGCATTATAAAGGCTTTTTTAATAAATTGTTTTAGAAAATTTTCTTTTTAATAAATAACCAATAGGTTGTGCATCTGAAATTCTATTTTTAATACAAAATTCAATAAATTAAATCATATATTTATTAAGTTTATGATATTTTGCAATTGTAGTTGTAAGTAATAATGTTATTGAATGATTATATTAGTCAACAATAGTAGTAAAAGTAATTAAGAAAGACTTTTTAGAAAAATTTCTATTCACTTTCTATATACAGTTAATAACTTTAGATTGTCTGTTACAGTAATTTTCAGGGTTTAAGACTTTTTTTGCTTGGTATTTACCAGCACAATTACATTTTTAGTTAGCTTTTATAAAACTTTTATATCTATATTTAAACAAAGTTTCACTTCATTTCCTATAAATACTAAAACCTTTTTTTTTTCTATAGTCATTAAGAAACTTTTCAGCATTATCTCATATTTAAAACTTTGACCTATATGTAATTTAGACATAATATTATTATTTTCTTCATCTGAAGGATCTGTATCAAAGGTTTCATTTTGATAATTATTTTTATTTAAGTTTTTATTTATTAACAGTTCTTCTAAATTAACTTTGAATTTATGCAAGTTTAAACTATATTCAACAATATAAATGCTTAAGTAAATGATGTAAATGGTTATTTTAATTATTGAATTAATAATCAGAGTAACTTACTCTGATGTTAAATTAATAATCAAAGTTAATAATCAAAATAAGTTACTTTGATTATTGTTTTAATAATTAAAGTAACTTACTTTAATTATTGACTTTGATCATTAATTTAACATCAAAATAAGTTACTTTAATTATTATTTCAATAATTAAAGTAAAGATACTGGTAAAATTAAACTAAATAATTTCACAAACTTTAATACACTTTTATTAACATCTTCAAAACACATTAATGTTTACATTTTTTAAGAGTTCAACTGTTCTTGCATTACTTGATTATCATAAAATAAGCATTAATTAAAGTTGGTTAGAGCTATATTATTAACTTGCAATATTATTATAACAGATGAAATCTAAGAATGCAAATAATATTAAGTTACTATATAAGTTAATAAATCATAAAGTAGTATAATATTTACTTGCACAAATAGTATAAGACCTTGATTAGATTGTTAAACAGGCCACTTTTCTCTATCAATGCACATTCTGAGATTATTTTGTCTATTCAAATTATTACTTTCAACAGAGTTCAAATATCATTCAAGATTATTTTATTTATTTGAATTGTCATCTTTAGCAAATTTTAAGTATAACTTTTGGCCATAAGAATTACCACCTTTAGCATAGTTCAAATACAAATTTTGTCTATCTGAATTGTCATCTGCAAAGTTTAAACACCATTCAAGATTATTTTGTTTATAAGAATTGCTACATTCAGCATAATTTAGGTATAATTTAAATTCATTTATTATTTATGCCAGACCTATATAACACTATTACTTAAATAATATGCAATAAAATTTATAAAATCTTATACTCAAAAAAATATTGAAATAACCTTGTAAATGTTAAAGCTAACTTTGAACCTAAAATTAGATATGCAAAATATAAAAAAAAAACAAAATTTGTAATATATAAATGTACATATCATGTGATTGTGTTGTATTATTTCTATGTAGTATAACTAGTAAAATTACTTGTTATACAAAACTATTATTTTTTTAGTGTAACTGGTGAAATTACCCCTGGTTAAACAAAGTTATTTACTTTAAATATAATTTTAAAAATATTAAATTATTATTAAATTATGATATAAATACTATTATACAAGAATTATTATATAATATATTATTATTTTGTAAAGACATTTGTAATTCAATTATATAACTATCTATAGTATGCAAACATGCATATTTTTTATTATTATATTTTAACTATATAAAAAATATATAATTTAATTATATATATATATAATAATATTTATATTATAAATAATAAATAACTTACTTATGATGCTTGAATTTTTGAACTATAATTTTTTCGATACTATTGAAACAAACGTTTAAATTTAGAACTTATTGAATCAATTATATAGTATTTTGTAGACCATCAAAGTTCATTATCATCATTATTAGTTTAATAAAATACTTTATTACTAAAATTTATTTTTTTATAATCTTTATCATAATAATTATTTAATATATATTTTAAATAATTAAACTGCTTTAATAAAAAAATATTATTAACTTAATTAGTATAAGAATGAAGATGTGAATTATTCATTAACTAAAATATTCCAACTAAATGTTTTATTGGATATTGTTAATATGTTCAAGAATGATTATATTAATGAATTAAATATACAACATAAGGTAAATAATAAAATGTTATAGTAAATACAGAAAGCTATTCTTAATTATATTAACTAAAACTCTAAAAAATTATATAAAAATATTATTATATTATTTTATATATTTTAAAAATATAGAAAGTGTAATGACCTAGTAAAGTAGTTGGGTTGTTAACCTTCAAGTGGCAGGTCTAAATTTCAAATCTTATGAATAACAAATTTTGAAAATTATATCTGTGTTATAATAACTAACTTATCGATTAGTTGAATTAAGCAAATCTGTAACCTTTAGTTACACCATCTTGAATAGGAGTTTGAAGCATCTATATGAAGTGTAATATTACATATACATAGAGAAATACTTAACCAGTGTTGTATAAGACTTTGATGCAAACCTATAATAAGACTATTGAATACAGAAAGTGAAAGAACTATGGAGTCAAAAGCCTACTTAAAAATCCTAAGTAAGAAGATAGCATAAACTTTTGACAGTGCTGTCAGACTAATAGAAGCTCATAGAACACTTTCAGTAAAAATAGGCAGATAAACCAGATAATAAGATATGTAAAAGAGTATATGACCAACTAGGCTACTAAAATTGCTAGAGAAAAAGAATACTAAGGTATACCATATTAGGCCATCTGAATTGAAAGTCTAGAGAGTCTTGTTAGTTCTTAGCTATGGTTAGTAGAAAACAATGAAAAAGATGTCAAAAAGATGGGTACTAAGATTTAAGTGAATCTTATAAAAGTATAGCAGTTTATAGTTAGCTCTGTCTGCAAGTAATGGTTTAGACCAAAGTAATACCAGGTTAGCTGTAAATATAAGATACAGAAGGCTTCAGTAGATTTAGTATAAAGTTAAATATGACTTAGTAACTGTGACATATTTTTATTAGTTTATTAGTATCATTGGTAAAATATAATAAATATAGAATCAAACTGTTTAAATAGAAAATCTACAGATAGGTCTTAGATATAGCAAATAGTATAAAAACTTCAAGTAGACTACTTAAATTAGATAATGACTAAAGTTATATAAGTGGCTAGTTGTATACTCTTTTTATGATTGCCTCTGTGTCTGTTACACAACAGATACTAGCCAATATATACTATTAATAAACTTCTGAATTGCATGTATTTACTTTAATATTAAATATATATATATATATATTTAAAAAAACAAAAAAAAAACCTTTAATAATATTAAAAAAATTTTGTAATAATAAATCAATATCATTAATATCATATGCTGTAAATATATATTCTCTTGTAGGTTTAGGTTGCAGATTATATGTCTGAGTCTTTATTCTTCATATGTAATTTAAAAGCAAGCTTTTCTTTGTAAAAACTTCAATTAAATTTCAATAAAGTTAAAGGCATGGCCTCACCATTAATATTTAAAAAAAAAGTAAATATATATTAACAATAATTTAAATAGCAAGTACTGTATTTATAAAGCACATCCTTCTATAACTCTAAAATAAAATATTATTATTATTTTTATTATTATTTTTTTTTTAACTTAAACAGTTATACTAGTACTTTTTTAGAATTCTTAATACTATACAGATTACAGAAAAATTTTCTAATACTTAATTTTAGCATTACCTGACCATCTTATTGGTATCTAAATGCAACTTGCTACACTACTCTAAACAAAAGTAAACTGCTTATCTGACTACTGCTCTACAATAAGATACTACTAACCTAATAACATCTTCTTATAGAAAAGCAAAAAAAACAAAAAAAAGATTTTATATTTAAAATAAAAACAAAGGTATAGAAATAAACAATAAAAAATACAAAACAAAAAATAAAAGGATAAAAGAAGATAAATAAGAAAAAAAAAAGTGTTAAACTTGCAATTTACAAAAAATCAGATAATTACGATTTTAAGTCTATATTGGATATAAAACTTGCAATTTACAAATATCAAACAATTACAATTATCAGGCTTGCAAAAATTATAAATTATAATAAATAGAAATTACTCTACTATCTTTCTATTTACTAAAATTATTTAAACAAAAAATCAAAAAAGAGAAAAAACTAACTTTATTATAAAAGGTCAGTGTAAGATACTGATTAGTCTGAAATTAGTATTTGACAGATTTTTAGCAATTTGAAACATGTATATAGTTATATTTGTATTACTGTATTATTTCTAATCTATGTTATTAATAATCCTATTTAGAAAGTAAACACTGCTGACTGTTTTGGTAATTTTACATATTAATTTTTAGAAGGAGGTAAACTGAATTGCCTACTTCTACAAAATTTTTCTTAAAAAAAAAGTAGAAGTACTAGATAAACCAACTTTTTAGCTTTTGTGAGTTCTTAACCCTTGTAGGTATTTTATATAGGTTTTATAGTTATATAAAACTAATATATCCAACTTTGTTGTTTACTTAATGAAAAACTTTAGCTTTTACTAACTACTTCTTCTATAGTTCTAGAGTGCTCTTTAAACTGTTAACACAAAGCTGCAACTTTTTTTCAACTCTATTTTAATGTTCAACAATGTGTATATAGTACTTCAAAAAGGTTTTCATAAAGTTTAATATATTAACTATATCATTATTTTGTAGTTCAGCTTTTTGAAAAGTTTGGTTTAAGTAATTGTTAGAAAAATTTGATAAAATATTATTAAAATATTAAAATAAAATATTAAAATATTAATAGTTTTATATTTAACTACCTTCTGTAGATTCTCTAATAAAAAATTATCAAAAAGCAAAACATTAAAAAACTTAAGAATTATATTAGAAAACAAGTTTTCAATCTTTAATAAAAATGAAAAAATAGCAAAAGTTGGACTTAATTAAAAAGCAAAAGCATAAAAGAAAATATAAAGATAGCAAAGAGCAAAAGAAAAGCACTTTTAATGAAAAATAGAAAATTTTGTAAAAAAAATTAAAGAATTGCTATATCTCTGTCTTATAGATTCTCTAAGTTACACAAAATATAATAGGCTAAGTAAAGTAAACAAACAAATATATACATCAAACTAGCCTAATTCAGATAGAATATATAATTTAAAAAAATATAAAAAACAACTATATAATATGAATAAAAATTTGTCAGAAGAGTATAAAGAAAGCCGTAATGCAATTTTACAAAACGAGCATATTGGGCAATAAACAATATGCATAATAAAGTTTTCTTTAATAAAGCAAGCAAAACATATACAATACTGAATAAAGAGGATAATATTGTTGTATTACTCACAAAACAAGATCTAAATGAAATAGCTCTTCTATGAATAACAAAAGAAATAATAGAAAAAGCAAAAAGAAAGCAACCAGAAAAAAAGCTTAATTTGATAAAACAAACTTAACAATATAGAAATAAAAAGAATAGAAAAACAATAGCAAATATAAAAATAAAAAGAGCCTAACAAAAAGACACAAAAAAGAAAAATAAAAAATGAAAAACCCAATAAGAGGTTACAAGCAAGTATTAAAACTGCAAAAAATGAAATAAGTATAATAATAAGACAAATATATAATAGTTAAGTAGAAATAGAATCACCTACTCAAGAGAAGAAAAAAGAAGAACAAACAAAAAGACAAAAATATGATAATATAGAAATGGATGAAAAAAAATCAAGACAGTGATTAACAGCAGAAAAAGCAAAAAGAAAAAAAAGAAAAAAAGCAAGAAATAGAAAAAGAAATCTATATATTAGAAGTATCTCTTAAAGAAAGTATGTGAGCATCTAGCAAAAGAAGTTGTAATTAAAACAACAGTTTACTCACAAACATTTCAGCACACAATATATTTGAAAAAACCAAAAAAGAATATACAAACTTTATTAAATTATCATTAAAAAACAATGAATATATTAAAGATATCAAAGAAGTCTTTAAAAAAGAAAATTTATGAATAGAGATAGACTTTAACTGCAAATATAGTAGAAGTAAGGCAATACAAAAAATCAGCAAAAAAAAGAATAATTGGTATAGAATAATTGCAAAAGAAAAAAAATAGATAAGAAAGGAAAACAAAGAGAAAATATATATAACAAAGAATACAGAAAAGAAAAAAACAATATACTAAAAGCCAAGAAGAAGATATATAAAAAGAAAAAGAATTTAAAAACATTAAATAAAGATCAAACAAATGTTAATGAAAAGGAAACACAGAAGTTAAAGTATATAACAATCTGAGAATTACTAGCAAATATAAACAGAAAAAAGCTCAAATATATTTGCAAAAGATTTAAAAAAGCATATATAGCAAGAATTAAGAGATCCAAATACAAATTTTTTACAACTATTTAGATAGAAGAATCAAAAGAAGAATTTATTCTATGGTCTATACCAGTCAACAGTAACAAACTAATAAAAGTAACAGAAGATGAAGAAAACTACAAAGCAAAACAAAAGCAAAGCCAGTATATAGCAAATTTAACAGAGCTATTAAGCAATGCCTCAGAAGTTTTATTATTACACTGTCTAAGAAGCAAAAATGCAAAATCAGTTTACATTCTACCAAACAAAAATAGGAATCAAAGAAAAATAGCAATAATTATATTTGCAACAGAAAAAAAATAAAGACAGCAGAGTTGGGCTTTATAGCTTAATTGTTAAGCTGCCAACTTCTTACAGATGAGGTCAATAGTTCAAGTCAAGCTAAAGGCAAAAATCTAAGGATTTTAATTCTGTAATCTAATATAGAAGCCAAATCAGATGCAAAGCCTTGTGATAAGTCTCAAGATGAAGTACAAAGATAGATTAGAAATTACTGAAAGAAGATTGACTCTGCAAAGAGAAAACACTATGTGTAATAGCAGTATTACAAAAAGTTTTATTATATAAAAGTGTTGCACAAATAAGTTTTTTGAAAACAGAGCAGCACTAACATCTCAGTATCTAACTTGCAAAGTACTTGATTGAAAGGGTAATACTAATGTAGCTAAAACTAGAATAGTAAGTAAAATAGTGCATGCAAAGAAGATCTGTGATAAAGAATTGGCCTAACCAAAATTAGAACATCTTTGGCAAATACTATAAACTCTTTAGAAGCAAAACAATAGTTATATATCACAATATTATTAATAGTTATTATATTTATATATAATAAGTCAAGGTTTTAGGCTCTTTTGCAATACCAAATTGGAAGTACAATAGTACAACATCTGAGAGTACACAAAAAAGAATACATAATAGCTGCAGATAATAATTTGAAATTTCAATAAATTTAGCTATGCTAATTGATATCAATACATAAAAGACTGTATATATTAAATTGATAGCAAGAAGAGCAAGAAATTGCTAGAGTTAACCAATTTAAAAGAAAGAAAAGATTATTGCAAAAAGTAGTACAGGTCAAATGAATAAATAAAGGATGAATAATAGGTAAATAACAGAAAAAAAATCTGCCATTATTCTACTCTATATTTGCTAAA
>CAJVQA010007876.1:0-13432 GCA_910591915.1 Cetraspora pellucida | reverse complement strand
AACATCTAATCGATATTTTTTTTTTATATGCATATGCACATTATACATTACACTAATGATTGTACAACTTACTATTACTCTTACATTATACAGGCTACATGTAGCCATCGGCTACACCTATATTTATTCATAAATCTAATAGTAAATTTTTTATATATTTAAATTTATAAAAAATTATATTAAGTATACTAATTTTAATTATTAAGTAAAAGTTGTAGAATAAGTTTTTCTAATTTTAATAATAGTAAAATTATTAAAATAGATTAAAACTCATTGAGATATGAATTTTTAAAGATTATGATATAAAATTATAAAATAAAATTAACTAATAAGTTTATATAAATTAAACAATCAAATTCTTTATTTTTGTACTACTTAAGAAAATTTTAACCCATCTAAGTAAACTTTATTATATATATAAGTATATTTTTTTAAAATAATATAATATATCAAAATTTTACTATAATAGATAAAGAATTTTATTTATAATATTATAAAATTTTTTTGTTAATTAAAAAATAAAAAGTTTTATTAATAGCATATATTAATTTTAAATAAAAATTTTAATATACTATACATAGCTATATAAAAATAGTTTACATGTTTTTTATTTTTAAAATAATAAAGTTTAAACAAATATTTTAATATTTAAAAAAAATTATTATATAAATAAAGTTTTATAAATTATTAAAATTTTAAGAAAGAGGTGTGACAACCTAGTAAAGTAGATAGGTTGTCAACCCTCAAGTGGCAGGTCTAAGGTTCAATTCCCATAGATAACAAATTTTGGAAATTATACATATGTTACAGTAACTATCTCTTGCCAATCAGTTAGGTTTTGGGCAGCTGTAATTTTAGGTATACCAAGTTGGGTCTCATCTGACATTAGGAGCTTAGGGCATCTATATAAAGTGTAACATTACATAGTATATGTACATAGAGGAATGTAAAAAACTGGTGTCATATAAAGCTTCGGTGCAAATCTACAATAAGACCACTAGGCATAGAATGCTAAGAAACTGAAGAGACAGAAACTCCCTTGGAAATCCCAAATAAAGAGATAACACAAACTTTTGATGATGCCATTGGACTAATAGAAGCCCATAAAACACCTTTATAGGAACTGTCGAATAAACCAGATGACAAAGATGTATTGAGAAGCACATGACCAACTAGGCTGCTGGAATCACTGTAGGAAAAGGATACATAAGTATACCATACTGGGCCATCTGGATTGAAAGTCTGGAGAGTCAGTTAGTTCTGAGTTGTGACTAGTAGAAGATGATAAAAAAGAAATTAAAAAAATAAATACCAGAATTTGGGTAAACTTTACAAGAGTAATAGCAGTTTAAGGGGTAATCCTGATTGCAAGTGTTGATCTTGGCCATAGTGTTAAACCAGGTTAGAGGTAAAAGAGAATATGGCTCACTCTGATAGGTTTACCTCAAGAATAAAAATAGTCTAAGGATTATAGTCTTATAGTTAAATGTGAATAGATCTGGGTCTGTGACCTGGTGAAATTAATACTAGGATTAGATCAGAAGGTTTAAATGAAACATCTAAGCAGGGATGTTAAGTATGGCAACTGGTAAGGAACTCTTGGACAGACTCCTTAAATAGATAATATAGAAAAGTTACACATATAGCCAGTTGTACACTCGTCTAATAGTTTATTATAGATATGTCTATATAAAACATGTACTTGCTATAAGTATTAATAAAAAGCTTAGACCAAAGAGGTCACCTTAATATTGAAAAAAAAATAAAAATAAAATTTTAAGAAATAGGAGTGTGATAACCTAGTAAAGTGGACAGATTGTCAACTCCCAAGTGACAGATCTAGTATTCAAATT
Organism: Cetraspora pellucida; assembly: GCA_910591915.1. Taxonomy (NCBI): domain Eukaryota; kingdom Fungi; phylum Glomeromycota; class Glomeromycetes; order Diversisporales; family Gigasporaceae; genus Cetraspora; species Cetraspora pellucida. The sequence goes on along the minus strand of CAJVQA010007876.1, from coordinate 11,579 downwards.
CTATAAATAGTGAAATTTGAATAATTATACTTGTGTTATGATAATTGTGTCTTATCAATCAGTTGGACAAAAGAAAATAATCTGTAATCTTAAGCACATCATCTTAAATAGGAGCTTAGGGCATCTATATGAAATGTAATGTTACATATATATAAAGAAATATTAATAACTAGTGTTATATAAGACTTTGGTGCAAAGCTATGATAAAACCACTAGGTGCATAACTCTAAAAAACTAAAGTACAGAAATCCACTTAGAAATCTTAAGTAAAAAGATAGTATAGACTTTCAATAGTACTATCAGACTATTGGAAGTTTCAAAAGGAATAACTAAAATAAAATAAATAACGATATGTGTAGAAGAGCACATACCAACCAGGCTGCCAAAAATTACTAAAGAAAAAGGATCTTAGAATACTATACTAGGCTATCTGGATTGGTAGTTTAGGAAATCTTATAGGTTCAGAATAAGAGAAAGATATTAGAAAAGGAAGGTATTAGAGTCCTAATGAACTTTACAAAGATATAGCAGTTTAATGGTTAGCCCTGACTGCAAGTGATGATCTAGGCCAAAGTGGTATTGAGTTAGCTGTAAGTATGGAATACAGAAGGCTTCGGTAAGCTTAGTATAAAGTTAAATATAACTTAGTGATCATAGTATATTTGCAGTAACCTTGCAATTGATAAAGTAGAAGTAAATACAAGAATTAGAGTATTTAAATAAAGAACTTACAGGTGGATTCTAGGTATGGCAACTAGTATAAAACCTTTAAGCAAACTACTTAAAATAAACAATAACTAAAGTTGTACAAGTGGCTAGTTGTACACTCTTTCTATAATTGCCTCTATAGCTGTTGTACACAATAGTTATATGCTGACTGATTATCAATAAACTCCTGGATCGCAATTACTTGTCTTAACATTAAAAAAAAAAATTTCAAGAAATTTTAATATTTAAAATATATATAAATTACTTGTCATATAATTTTAATTATAAATTTTTTTATTTTGAGATTTAAAAATATTTTTACTAACTTAACTGCTTTTAAACTTTTAAATAAAGTTGTAAAACAAATTTTTATAATTCTAATAATAGTAGAATTATTAAATTTAAATTAAAATTTGTTAAGATAGATTTATTTAAAAATTAGATATTATAAATTTATTATATGAATCATATGATAATTATATAATAATCAATCAATCAAAATGTTATTATAATATAAGAGTAAGTCAATAAAAATCAAACAAATTATTTTTATTAAAATTTTTTTAAAACTTTAAATAACAATCACTCAACAAAAACTTAATTAAATATAATAAATTTTTTTAAAAATAAATTCTAAAAACTTGTAATATTTATTTTAAAAAAATTTTATTAAATTTAATAAAATTTTGATTAGATTATCTTTGTTTAAAGTTTCAAAAAAATTTATTTAGAAAAAATTTGTTTGATTTCTATTAACTCAACCTTATACATACAAGTATAATTTTTTTAAAATAATATATATTATAAAATTTTATTATAATAAATAAATTATTTTAATTTATATAACCAAAAAATTTAATAAAAATTTGGTATATTTTTAAAAAATTTTATTAGTATCATATTTTTGTTTGTTATATAAATCTAAATTTATTAGCAAATTATATGACAAATGATCTACATGTACTCTATTCTTAAAAAATATTTTTTTTGATTTACAAAATTTATAAGATTTACAAGCACAAATCAATTGTAAAATGCTTTTTAGTTTCTTAAACTTATTTTAAGATAAAAATTTTATATTCAAATATCAAAGTAGTTTAAAAATCAAAAATCAACTAAGGGTATAATAACCTAGTGAAGTAATCAGGTTATCAACTTCTTAAGTAATAGGTTGGATGTTTAAATCCTATCAACAACAAAAATTTAGACAATCACCTATATAATATTCATATTACAGCAACTGTTACTAATAATTAGATTAGAATACCTGTAATAGTAGTTATATCAGTATAACTGACAGGTTATAAGGCATCTGTACAATGTTAAAGTTATACAGAGAAATGCAAACCAACAACTAAGTAGTACAAACATTAGATAAGTCTTTGTAATTATATAAATCTATTAAAATTAGATAATAAAAACTTTATTTAGAAAGACCTGAATAGAGAAATAGCTGGATCTTTGATAGCACTACTATAAAGACTAGTCTGGAGAAATGAATATTTAGATCTTAGTAACCAGATAGGCAAGAAACTCCAAGTTGAAAGTTTCAGAAATATTACCAACCAGATCACCAAAACAAATTAGAAAAAAAGAATATTAGACTGATCTAATATACTAATAGACTGGTTATAGTTCTATATAGACTATCTGAATTGAAAGTTTGATGAAATTCAGAAATATATTAAAATATTAAGGTTATGCTATGAAGTAGATACTAAGGCCTGAGTGAACTCTACAAGAGCATAATGGTTTAATGGTTAAGTTCTAATTACAAGTATTGGTTCTGTTATAGTAATATCTAAGTTAATTGTAAAAATAGATACAGAAGACTCTGAAGGGTTTACCTTAAGGATAAATTAATCCTAAAGTTGAAAAGATGATCTGAACATCTGAGTATAATCTAGTAAGTTAACATAGGTTATAGATTCTGAAGGTTTAAAGTAAAACACCCAAACAAGAATGTTAGATACAGCAATTGGTAAAAAACATTTAGGTGAACTCCTTAAATAAGTAATATAAAAAAGTTACACATATAACCAATTGTATGCTCTTCTGTAGTGGTTCATTGAATCACAATGCCAATAAGTGATTAATAAAAGTCAAAAGACCAAAGAGATCACTTTAATACCAAAAAAAAAAGAAATTAACTAACAATTAAACAATTTCTTAGTAATTTTTTTTATAACCTGCAAATTTCACACAATTATATAAACCACAAACTGATAATTATCACTATTAGTAATAATCACTAACTTGTAATACTAATTATTTCTGCAAAATAATGATTAAGCAACTTTATTTTTATAAAAAATACAATTTTTACAAAATAATAAATGCGCAAATTTTGTCTAATCTAAAAGTCAAAAATATTAAAAAAATTAAAAATCAATAATTAGAAAACAATGATTACTTTTTTTTTAATAATCAAATTTTATATTATTTTGCAAGTCGTAATAATTAACTAACGATTATTAACAGTAAATTTCAGGTTTTCACTTTGTGGCAGCTTATATATATTTGTGTTCAAAGTCATTATTGGCATGTTTAAATATGAACAAACTTTAATAATAATAAATTTATATAAGAAAATTTATATTCTTTAATCTCAAATTTATTTTTTTATCAAATGTTCAAAATGTTCAAACTTATGTCCTATAACGCCACTTTGCAGCACTCATATAATGCTAATTATAAATCTAAATAATATAAAATTCAATGTTATTACTTCGAAAAAAACAAATTTATATAAAACAGATGCTAAGAAAATGATCTAAAGAACAATACAACTTCCTCTTATTTCTTAACACCCATCCCATATATAAAAAGAAACATTCTAAACACATCAACTTTTTGAGTACCTTCTGCAGTTTTTGATCTTTTGGTATTCACATTTTTTGATAACTTTTTAGTAATTGACTTTATACCTTTCTTTCTAGTAGTTGACTTCTTTACAACCTTAACATCAATGTCTTGATCACTCACCTCGCTATAACTATCTGGATCTAAATATTTTCTTTTAGACTTTGGGGTTGACGCTGATCCACTTTTCGAAGTTGAACTTTCGAGACTAGAAGTATTATTTGGCTGATTCCAATTATCAACAACACGTTGAATTCTTGCACTTTTGTGCTTTCTGTTGCTGTTAGAAAGATCAAAGAAATCATCCAAAGAAGTTTGTGTATTTATCTTTTTTGCATTTTCATCCTTTTCGTTCTAATAATTCATTAAATCTTAGCTATTTCTAAATAATAAAAGAATAAATTACTAATATAAACGTGCCTGCCCCTTTATCATAGTCCGCACAAGCGGTACAAGAGTTTCGTTAACTTTAGTTTCAGACCATGATAGATTTTCTTTCAAATAGCTAAAAATAACATATATTGCCATTAGAACGATTCAAAATTAACATAACTTTTTTCACCAACCTTCGTAAGTCATCCAAATCAGGAAAACCCCATTCAAATTGGACTTTTGAATCGTCTACTTGCGGATTCATATATGCATTCCGGATATGACGACTTGGAAAGTCTGACGGTAAAAAAAGCGTTCTCATTTTTCGTCGCTAGTATAATCCAATAAATAATTTTATTCAATGAGATCAACACGCCCTTTTTTATTTAAATAATAATAATGATTTAATTATTGAATGTGAACACACAAACTTCTTTTTAAAGTCGCTTTCATCTTTATCCGGAACATATTTCCCGCTTTGCACATTTAACCACCAAGATTTAAACTGTTCTAGACCATCGTCACTAGGGAATTCATTCAAAAGTTCCATGGCGCTAACAATTCCAACACCAGGTAGACCCTCAGTGTAATCACTTCCCAAGAGAATTGCAAGTCGTATTAATTTTTCACGATCTAATTTTAACATTTGCTCAAAATCTTGTGCGAGGTAACACTCGACATATTTTTGCTGATTAAACATATTTTTATATACTTCTGTGCCTCCGAATAAAAATACATCACTATCATCTGTAATAATGCCATCAACTAATTTAAGTCGCAATAATTCAGCACACTGTGCCTCAGCTTCCATTGGTGCGATAACATATGGAATGCCAAACAATTTTAAAAGTTTCTATGGAAATTTTCAACAATACGTTAATACATATATGTATATGGCCCAAATACAAAAATGCATATGGGTTGTTTGCTAGGAAAACCACTGATTAAAAGGTAATTTTAGTTTTGAGAAAAATGGGATTAAATTTTAGTACCATAAAATTTAATCACATTTCTCAAAACTATAACTACCCTTAATCTAGAAAACGACCCAATATTCATACTTGGCAATCATTTATCATTGATTGAGTCACAGTATCAACTTCGCGTTTATCTTTCCTTTGCTGTTCATTTAATTGTTGGATTTCATTAGTCAATTCTTTCTGTATTGAACCTAAGTCCTTATTTTGTAATTCGGATAAAAACCTAGCAAATTCGGAGGTTTCCTTTGTTAATTGTTCAGGTATATCCTCGTCTGAATTATCATGTTCTTCACGTGATCCGAACGCATCTTCATCAGACGACGATATTTCATTATCACTTTTGGCTGAAACATCTGTTTGGTTGTCAGGCTCAGATGTCAAATCGATTACGTTGTTTTTAGATCCATTGCGTTGATGTATTAAGGAAATATTGTTAGCAGATGTTAAATCTTTTATATCCATTTCTGAACAATCCTCGTTACATTGTGAATGATGTAATTCGGCAGTTCCAAAATTTAAATTCTGAAATGTTAAATCACTTTTTTCCATACCGACTTCTTCAGATATTGACATAATCTTATCATCATTATATGACAAATCTGCCTGAATTAAATCATCTGTTTTTAAAAGTAAATGGTTTTGATCGGTTTTAATCAGGTGATCATCATTGTCTAATATTTCCTTCTCTGAAGCTTTTATTGTATTAATGTCATTATGCAATTCGTACTCAAAATCATCCAATTTAATTTTTCCGTCGTCAATAATACAATGTGATGATCCTTGAATGGACGATTTAGAACCTGTGTTAGCTTGCTTATCATTCATCAAATCAGTTACAAGCAAATCTTCATTCGGAATTATAGGTTTGATTTCTCTAATTATTATTTGGCGAGGTGTTTTTTTAAGTTTCTTTGATACTTTATTAGACAACCTTCTTCTAAAATTAATGGCCAACGAAGTATCATAGGCCACTGGCAAATTAAAGGATTCGAAATTCATCTGTACTAATTTATTTGTCTTAATCATGTATGGGTTCGTGTCTTTCAAATGTTCAGTAGGATTCAAAATCTCGTGCATTAATCGCTTACCGTTAAACTTATTAAGGTCAGGATTCTCATTAATCACAATGTTTGACGGTTTCGTTGATGAGACGGAATCTATATATAAATTAGCTTCTTTATTAATATTTTCTGACGAAGAACTGTCTGCTTTATCTTTTCGAAAGGAAGGTGAATGTGTTCTACGAAATTGGATCGTAGCATTTAAAAATTCAAGCCAAAAATTCAAAGCCACATCCTTTTCATCATCGCCCTCCTTTAATTTTCCTAACCGTTTAATAGCCAAAGCCTTTTGTTCTTCAAGATCACTATCATCCCATTCATATATTGCTTTATGGATTCTTTCATCATGATCATGGTACTCTCTTTGAAAGGCCGGTGAAATTCGTGACAACCAAATAGCATATAATGAGTCTAAAGAATCTGGTTCATAAGATTTAGAAAAACCTTGATCGTCACTTAGGTTATCAACCAAACTAATCTCTCTGTTAGACAGTTTATTAAAGGTTTGTAAATTTTGTGATTCAAGTATATTAAATTTTTTCATAACGGATTCAATAGGTTCATCGTCATCAACATAAGCATTTGAATTTAATAACAAGTCATCAGATTCATTTTCTATAAAAAAAAGAAAAAATTAGATAATCGATATTAACTATGCTTAATTTTTTCATTTTAAATCACCTAGTTCCATTCCATTTTGAAGCCCATCATGTCCAGTAGTGTCACTTGCTGCACCTGAACTACCAGAAAAATTGAAAATAAATAATAAAATATTGCTATATTGCAAAATAAAATCCAAACTTACTAAGCGAAATCAACTTCCTCCCATTCATTTTCGGAGCCTGATATTGATTTTTCATCAGATTCAGAACTCTCATCTAAATTCACTGGCTCATCAATTGTGCCCGATCCTTTCCCGGTTGAATTGTTCGACTTTATGGCACTATTAGTTACCATTGTATACCCCGCGAGACCATCCTCGTTCTTAATTAATATGTATTCTCTGTTACGCTCTGATGCAATTCGTTGTGGGATAGTGTTATTTATATTATTAACATTATTAGTGACACTAAGCATCTTTTGAGTTAAGTCGTTTCTTTTAACTAGATTTTGTATTTGAAGCTTTGAAAAATCCATAGCGGTGTATATAAGGACCATTAAGGATAATAAAATAAAAAGTGGAATTAAATAATAAAAAAATTTTAATTCTCATATTTAGGATATGGGAGCGTTGTTGACTAATTCTTGGAATCTGTCTACTGAAGTTAACCGACTTTTTAGTCTAAGCTCACTAATTATTTCATATTGAGTTTCAAGCGGAAGAGATTTAAAATATTCAGAATCGATATTGACATCTTCTGGCTATAATAAGATAAAATTCTTGAACTATTCTCACGTAGACAAATGATAGATCATTAAGTGATTAAAAGTTACCTTGTATTTTTTTATATAATTACGAAGATCTTCCTTAGTTGCCATTCTTGGATCATCTTCCTTAATCATGGATCTTAAATGGTAATTCGACATTCAGTAATAATTTTTAAGGCAAATATGCATTTTAGCTTTAAATACATACTCAATTCCCCCTTCAATAGGCGGCAAATCATATTCGTCTTTTTTTCTCCTTTGATGTAATTGCGCAGAACTCAACTTTAATTCATCATAATAAACGACATCATCGTCTATTATGTTTTCTTGCGAGTCATTTCGATTCTTATCTGATCTATTAACATATAAAGTCAGGAACGATTTCGAATATACAAAAGCGATAAGTATGAAAAAGTATCTATACTTTGATTCTTTAATATTTTTAATAGTACATATTTGAATCTGAGTAGCTAGAATTTTTCCAGCAATTTTTTGCAACTCATTAGTCTTTCCATTACGCCTTTTTCGACGTTCTGCCTAAATCATTTAAAGAAAATAATTTGTAAATAATTCGATCAACATGATGAATAGAAGGATAACAAACCAAGGTATGTCGCTTCAACTCTGGAGCACCTCCATCAAATACAAATACTGGCTTAATATTGAAAAAAAGAAGCTTGCATATCCTTCGGAAAAAGCCTAATATATGTGCATTTTTTAAGGCGTTTCCTTCCTCGTCACGTATGGCTTTTAAAAATTGATATAGCCAAATGCTAGCATGTGTTAGTTACAAAATACATTAAAGAATATATTATTAAATAGTAAAGATATGTTTAGGGAATTATAAATATAAAGGATATCAATAGCAAGTCTTTTTTGGCTTAGAGATTCAAGTTGTACGGGTCTTGCTACGGGCTCTAATAAACTCCATAAATTTTTTACACCCATACTGTCTTAATACCTTATAATAAAATATCTTTGCAGTAGGGTAAAAATGTATTACACTTGGTAAGGTGTAAACGAACACGCTCATAGAAATAGGGTTGTAACTTACATTGTAAGTTTACATCGTTACATGACCTCGTGTAAGTTACGAATATGATGCTAAAGCAGGCCAGCTTTAAAATGAATATTGGCCCGCAAGTAGTTCACCTGTTCGAATTGCACATCAATTTTTTAAATTGACCAATAAAATTGCTTTTTATAAAAAGAATAAATATAAACAGTCCTAAAGGAGGATGTCTAAAGCGGAGATAACTTATAAGTATGGGGACTACGCCAGGGCGTAGGATCGATTTTACTGTCACGTGATTTCCGATCTGATGATTGATCTACTACATCGCACATGCATTTTGTACTACAAATTTTAAAAATAGCGATGGCAAGTTTGTCATCAAGAATAATGAACAAATGCATTTTGTACTACAAAATTTTAAAAATAGCAATGTCAAGTTTTCATCAAGAATAATAAACAAAATGCATTTTGTATTACAAATTTTATCATTAAACAAAAATAGCAATAGCAAGTTTTTTGTCAAGAATAATGAACTTTGAAATATTATCATGAACTGAATATTTTCCATTAAAAATTTTTTAGTGTTCTATTTAATAAACTTTGTAACAGAAAGATTTTAATTTTTTTCAGATTTAAAAAACTATATATATATTTTTTTGTGATTTTAGCAAGTTTTACTAAAGTTTTTATGAAGATATGAAGTAAATTTAGTTAAATATTTTTTTTTTAATACAAAATATTTGTTTTTATTTAATATAGAAGGTATTCAAAATACAATAATGATCTTTTATTATATTAGATATTGTTATTACTTAAGAATAAGATCCAAGATTTGGAGTCACTTCATGTTGTACATTATTTTTTATAGTTTTTTGTTTTTTTTATATTTAAGAAAATAGTAAAAACAGGGGTGTGGCGACTTAGTAAAGTAGTCAGGTTGTCAACCTCTCAAGTAGTAGGTTGGGTGTTCAAATCCCATCAAAGGTAAAAATTTAGATAATCACCTATGTAATATTTGTATTATGGCAACTGTTACTAATAATTGGATTAGAATACCTGTAATGGTGATCGCACCAGTATGACTGGCAGATCATGGAGCATCTGTGCAATGTTGGAGTTATACAGAGAAATGCAAATCAACATATTAAACAGTGCAAACACTAGATAAGTCCTTGTGGCTATATAAATCTGTTGAAATTGGGTAACAAGAAGTCTATTTGGGAAGATTCGAATAGAGAAGTAACTAGATCTTTGACAACCCTACTGTAAAGGCTAGCTTGGAGAAACGAATACCAAGGTCTAATATCCAGTCCTAGTAGCCAAACAGACAAAAACCTTTAGGTTGGAAGGCTTAGAGGTATCACTAACCAGTCACCGAAATAAACCAGAAGAAAAGAATATCGAATCGATCTGATATACTGATAGACTGGTTGTAGTCCTATATGGGCTATCTGGATTGAGAGTTTGGTAAAAGAACAGAAGAAAAGGCAGAGGTATACTAAAATATTGGGATTATGCTATGAAGTAGATGTTAGGGTCCAAGTGAACTCTACAAAGGCATAGCAGTTTAATGGTTAGCCCTGATCATAAGTGTTGGTTCTACTATAGCGATATCTAGATTAGCTGTAAAAATGGGTACAGAAGGCTCTGAGGAGTTTACCTCGAAGATAAATTAGTTCTAAGGTTGAGGACGATGATCTGATATATCTGAGATGACTAGTGATGTTAATACAGATTACAGGTTCAGAGAGTTTAAAGTAGAACACTCAAGCAGGAGTGTTAGGAATAGCAATTGGTAGGGAACCTTTAAGTGAACTCCTTAAATAGGTAATATAGAAAAGTTATATGTGTAGCCAATTATATGCTCTCCTGTAGTAGTTCATTGAACTACAATACTAATAAGTGATTAATAAAAGTCAAAAGATCAAAAAAGTTATCTTAAAAAAAAAAAAAAAAAAAAAAAAAATAGTAAAAGCATAGTTTAAATTATTAATGATAGATTCTACATGTTGCAAATTATTTACTGTTAGTTCTACATTAATGTGATCAACCAAGTGTTGTAATGTTGCTGCTTTAGACTCAAAAATCTAATGTTTATTAGTAAGGTTTTCATACTTTTCATCTATATTATAGTATTCTATAGTATTAACCTGATTATATGTTTTAATAGTTTCTATATTTTCAGTTATATTTTGTGTTTCACTTCTATTTCATATTAAAAAAGAATAATCAGATTGTCATTTGAACTTAAAATATATTAATCTAATACTTTCAGAATTATTTCTAATTTCTAATACTCATGATCTTTTGGACACTCTCCCTGCTGATTATCTAAACACAAAATCGACCAAAAGGAAAACTGATTTTACACAAAAGTAGCCTTCTAAACTACTTTGACAGAACTAAGTAAAAAGAAAAAGCATCTAAGAAAGGTATATAAAAAGAGAAGAAATAGACAAACACAAGGGATACAGTATAGAAAAGTAAAGAAACCTAAAATTTCTTGAAGAAAATACTTGAAAATTTGGAAATTGTAACATTTTGGAGAATTGGCACTAATCTGGTATCGCAGATCTGTTTTGGTCATAAGAATATAAACAAACAAGTAATTCAACCATGTGTAGGATAAGCAAAACAAACACATGCTAAATATAGATAGAAATAAAGATTTAACCAAAAGACGTAATAGCAGTCTAATAACAACATATATCAATAGAGCATACTGGGCTATTAATAGTGTGCAAAATAGTGTGTTTATTAAACAAGCAGGTGAAATATATATATTGCCTAGCAGAGAAGATAAAATTGTTGCTATGTTAACAAATCAGAATTCAGAAGAAGTTGCTCTATTAAAATTAACAAGAGAATTAATAGATAAAACAAAAAAAGAGCAACCAGAAAGAAAATTAAATATAATAGAGCAAAGCAACTATGCAATGATACTAGAACCCATTCCATAACAAGATTAAGACAGACTTAAGAAGAAATATAACCAAACTGCAAGAATGAAAAAGCTACAAAAGATAGAACAGGACCAAACACCAAAGAAGGAACCAAAAGAAAAGAAGAATCATGAAGCTAGGGTCCAAGAAACCAACAAGATATTGCAGAAAGAAAAGGCAGCAAAGGTAAGTATTAATAACAACAGCAAGATGGAAATAGAACAAATTCAATGAAAACAAGAGAATCTGCCTAGCCAAAAAAGAACCACAG
>CAJVQA010007875.1:0-13432 GCA_910591915.1 Cetraspora pellucida | reverse complement strand
GCTGCTTTAATGTTGGTTGTAGAAGACAAAGAACTTAAAAAGAAGATTGTAAAAATAGTGAGTCTAAGATGGAAACAGGTTGGAAGTCAAGTTTAAATTTCTTAGATAAAAATTTTTCAGCTGCTGGATAGACAGTATTATTAAAATATTTAACTATTTGTAAGTAAGTTGGTTTTGGTTTTTGATGACATCGAAGTATGTAATTATTTGAGCAAGGAATTTAGTATCAATAATGTTCTTTGTGAATAAGTTAATAGCCTCCTCCTTGGACAGAGATTGTATGTTATAATTTTCAACAGCTGTTTGGTAGTAGAGAGAAAGGTAGCAATAGAAATAATACTTAAGACGTTTAGAATTAGTTTTTACTTTGTTTTGTTCACAAACAAAGTTCTCAGCTTGGTCAACAAGTTTGTCTAAAACTTTAGTAAGAATAGATTAATCAAGTGAAGCAACATGTTCTTTATTTTTATGGAATAAAGTAGAATTGAGAATAGGATGAATTTAAGTTTTACCATCTTGAGAAGGAAATAATATGCGAGATTTAGTTAAAATGTCATTAAATAGCTTGATACTGTCATGAAATTTTTTATCATCAAGGTATTGACATTCTTTATTGTTACAAGTTAGACAATGAAAATTAGCAACACAGGATGCTTCTTTACATCGCTCTTGAAATGAGTTGAGTTTTTTAAATATGTAGGTTTTAGGAAGATGTTTGGAGAGTTGAAGGATAAAATATTGACAAAATTGAATTTTAAGAGAGATGCAAACTTTTTCTTTGTCAATGTTAGAAGAAAATTGTTTATTGTAAGGAGGGTAGTAGATATCAAATTAGGAATTAAAGTAATCAAGATAATTTTTAAGTAAAGGAATACAAAATCTCTCAAGAAAGAGTGTTTTTGGAAGATTAAAGAAAAGTTTGATATTAAATCTAGCATCTGACTGAATAGTAAGATATTTTTGTTTAAGATTAGTGATTTGTGTAAAAGATTCAATTTTAAATCTTTTGGGTTTAAGCTAAAGGTCTTCAGCAAATTTTTGATAATCAATAGACTGGTAGTTATTAGATAAAAAGAGATAAAGATGGGCAAGATTGAGGCAGAGTTGAAGATGATTGTAAGCTGTATATAGTGGAATAATAACTGGTGAGGCAAAGATTTCAAGATATTTAAGTTTAGTAAAAAGGATGGTTATAAATTTAAGAATAAGGTTTTTGAGAATGAATTCAAGAAGGTCAAAAGGAATAGTAACACTTTTATCAATATTGGAATTGCTGTTATAGATAAGGTCAATTAGAAATTCAGACTGTTGTCCAGCCATAATATGGATAATATAGTAGAATGAGGCTTTTAGTGATGGTTAAGTAGTAGTAACAGGCTTAATTTTTTTGCCAAGATAAAAATCATAGAGAAATTTTTTAAGGAATATAAAGAGTTGAAAAGAGAATGAAGTTTGCAATTTTTTGTTAGATTACATTTCTTCAGTAATTGGAAAATTTGCAACCCAGTCATATGTAGAATTGGATTTTGGTTTAAGGATACTTGAATAAGATTGAGGAGAAGATTTGTTAGGAGTATTTTCTGGTTAGTTAGTATTGCTAGGATTGTTGGGATTTGGGTCAAAAATATTAGAAGTATTAGTAGTAAGAGGTTGGTTAGAGACAGGATTAGTATTGGTAGTTGGAAAAAAAAAAGAATCAATAAGGTCAGAAGAGGTTAAAGTTTGGTGAGAAGAGGTAGTAGGAGAATCAGTAGTTTGGGAAGATTCATGTAAGATATTTTGAAAAGTTTAGGTAAGATTTTTCTTGGTTTGGGATGGACTAGCTTCATATTAAGATAAGACAGTCATACAAGAGAGATAATAGACTTCATTATTTTTGAAGACATATTTTTCATTAGAGTAATGATGCTTATTTCTCTTGATACAACCAATTGAAAGAGAGCATTTAGAGCAAGTATGGTAATAAATATCTAGTGTAGAAGATAAAGGAACACTGTTAATAGAGAAAGAGAGGTCAGTTATAAGTTGTTAACTTGTTTTGTTGATTTTTTTTGAGTTATTATTAATATGAGTGGTTGTAAATTCAGTAGCTTGAGTGTAATTAGTATTGAGATTGAGATAAATTTAGTGTGGTATTTGCCACAGAGACAAGTAATAATAGAAATAGAAGTAGGAGCTTTAAAGAAATAAGTAATTTTGTTTAATCTTGATTTTTTGTTAAACAGGAAGTAGGTTGAAGTTTGGCAGATATTGGGCAGGCCTTGCTATTATTTTCTTCTTCATAGAGAGCAATACCAAAACTATTAGCAAAATTTTGGTAAAAATAATCAAGATCTGCTGTGTCAGGCTCTTGTTGACTTAAGATAGGTATTATTAAATAATAGTAAGTTAAGCAAAGATTTGATTAAAGACTTAGAAATTTTTTCTAAGTTAATAGTATGATTATAAATAATTTTACAAGGGTATTAATTAAAGATAAGGGTTATAGTATTAGAGTGTCACTAGAGTAATACACAGGTGTAACTAATGTGACTAGGATCACAATATGACTCAGGTACTAAATACAATTAGAGTTAGAAGTACAAGTTGTTGTGTAATATTAGTAAGAACTAAATATAGAAATAGAGAGTTGTATTCAATGAGATTCTATTAATAGATAGGTTACAGAATTTTTGTGTAAATTAATAAATTATGGATTGGGAAATGATCAAATGGTTATACAAAATCTGTGTAAGAAAAAAAGGGAATAAAGTAGAGACAAAAAGTAGAAAAAAAAAATTGTAAGAGAATAAAAGATGAATTTAGTTGTAGTTTAACCAATATTAGGTCAAAACTTTTCGTCTAGAGCTTGTTTTAACCAGCCAAATATGCACTACAACTTTAATTAAGATTATAAGGCAGATTATAGCAGCAGAAGCTGCAAGAATATTGAATTATTAAAACTGGGGGCCAAAGGCCGTCAGTAAAGTTTTCTTAATGAATTTAAATTTTAGAGATATAATATTCTTAGGATATATGTAAAATACGATGCTGAACAAGTTTACTTAAGACGCCAGGACAGATTGACTTAGTAAGATAAATAGTTATAAGTGTTTTTAGACGAATGATTTTTTAGTTAATTTTTGTGTAATAGATTTGCAAAAAGAGTTATAATATATATAGTTTATTAACAAAAATATAACTGGTTACATATATAACTTTAGTTATTATCTAATTAAGAATCTACCTATAGGCTACTAATTAAATGATATATCTAAGACCTGCCTTTGAGTTTTCTATTTAAACTTTCTGATTTTTAATACTATTTTTATATATATATGCAATACTTATATTATTATTGTAATAATATTTTAAATTAGAACTATTTAATTACTATTTATATCTAAGTACTATCTTATTGGATATTACTAAGTATCTATAGTCCTTTGGATTTACTTTTGATGTAGACTTACTAAGTATAATACTAAAATTAGCTCTTAGATTTATCCAACTTCAGTATATTATATATCTACTAAAACTGATATTAGTACTAGATGTGTTTAAATTTTAGTATATTCATTTCTTTTTTATAGTTTTTTTTTAATGTTTACTATATTATTTGCTAGTGTGTCTTCTTTCTATTTCTGATATGTTTACTGCTTCTCTCATATCAAGCATCAATTCTTTATATTAGGAAACTTCTTTTTAGAAACTTTCTTATATACTGATCTTCTATTTATATGGACTTAAACCATAGAGCTTTACATACATTCATATGCTTCTATAGATTACAGAATTTTGCCTTCAACTAAAATTAAACCATTGAACTTGTTTGTGAAATGAAAGGTATCTAGACCACTAAACTACAGAACTCTATTCTTTTTAATCATTTCTTAATTTTATTTTTATTTATTTGATAAAAATTATTTAAATTATTATTTCTTAAACTGTATTCTAGGCAAATTTGTCTAGAAAATTAAATTGTATTTAGTATTTTTTAAATAAAATAATAATTTATTAATAATATAAATATACTTTGCTTATAAAATATATTCATAAGAATGTATTTTATAAACTTTATTATAAAAAAATTTTTAAAATATTAATAAACTTTTATATATTACAATTTTAAAGATTCTATTTAAAAATTCTTATTTTTAAAAATTTTTTAAGATTTTTTAAAATTTTATATATTTTTAAATCTAAAAAAAATTTACACTTTGTACAAATCTAAATTTTTATAAGTAAATTGCAAAAATAATACTAATAAAAATTGTCATCCTTTATATAAACTAAAATATTATATTAAGAACTATAGGCTTAAAATTAATATTTAAAAAGTTTGCTAAAAGTTTGTAAATAATTTTTTTGATTAAAAATTTTTTCTAAATTTGTCTATTTTTGGCTTATAATAACATATACTTTTTTTTCTTATAATATAAATTTAAATACTGCTATAATATAATTCTTATTTTTAAATATTATCAAATAAAATTTTATTTAAATATTTAAATATTTAAAATTTTAAAAAAAGTAGATTATATGCATATTTTTAATAATTTTTCGAGCAAATTTGCCTGAAAAAGCTTACAAATTAAGAGATAAATTATTAAATTAATATTGCATTATATTAAACTTTTATAATCTATAATTTGTATAATAACCAATTTGAAGAAGTATGATGACCTAGTGAAGTGGATAAGTTGTTAACCCTCAAGTGGCAGGTCTAGAGTTCAAATCCCAGTAACAGTGAAAATTTGTAATTCTTTTTGTGTTATAGCTAACTGTTTTCTGTGATTGGTTAGGATAAGATATCTGTAACCTGTATCATATCAGCATGACTAGAAGGTCTAGGCACTCATACAATATTGTATAAGAGAACACAAACCAGTACTACACAGTATGAATTCAAGATAAGTTTTTAGGCCAGGTAAATTACAGAAACCAGATATAAAGATGAAAGCCCACTTAGAAGACCTGAGTAAAGAGATAACCTGAATTTTTAACAGTGCTACTGTAAAGACTAAACTTATAAAACAGAGCTAGAACTTGTGAAATCAGGCAAATATGCTGGTCTTTGAGGAGGAACCAGATGAACCAACTAGACTACTAAAACTTTTAGGTTTTAGAAAAAAAAGATACATGCTGGCTAACATATAAACCAAAGATATAGTTTCACTCTACCTTTCTAGATTATCTGGAATGGCAGCTTAGTGAAATTTGATTTGAATACCAAAGTATTAAGGATATGTTGTGAAGTTAGTACCAAGGTTGAGATGAACTCTACAAAGGCATAGTGGTTTAATGATACATTCTGACTGCTAATGTTGATCTTAGCCATAGTGATACCAGGTTAGCTATAAGAATAAGATACAGAAAATTCTGGAAGATTTAGTACAAAATTAAAGGTTCTTCATGTAAGTGAACTGCTTTAAAGACTTAGTGGCTATGATATATTTTTACTGGCATTAGTCAGAGTCATTGGTAGACAGAAGTAGGTAGATGGATATAGAAACAGAGTAGTTAAATAGGGAACTTATAAGCAGGTTCCAGGTATGGCAGCTAGTGTAAAACCTTCAGGCAAACTACTTAAATTAGACAATAACTAAAGTTGTACAAGTGGCTAGTTGTACACTTTTTCTATAGTTGCCTCCTGTAGTTGTAATGCAACTATTAGCCAAATATACTATTAATAAAATTCTAGGTTGCAAGTACTTATCTTAATATTAAAAAAAAAACAAAAAACAATAACCAATTTGCTCAAACTATGCTTCAATCAAGTAATTACAAATTTTGAATTAACACCACTATATTTTGTAGAAGATGACATTAATTAAGAAGAAACTATAACTCCTTTGCTATAGTGAATCTACTATAACCTTCTTATTAACTATATATATAAAAAATTTAAAGAATATACATCAACAGTTAAATATCTAACATCTTTATTTTTTGCAAAATATCAAACAACTTATGAAAATATTTTTGTATTAGTATATATTGATGATACATTATAGTTAGCAGAATTTTAATAACAACTACAAAATATTATTAATATAGTATTTACATTTTACCAAATAGTAAATATTAAAGTAAATTCTCAAAAATTCTGTCTAATAACTAATACAAAACATATATCTACTTTTACTTTTCTAAACTCTACTATTACAATACAACTACTTAATATACCTCTAAAATTTCTTGGCTACTAGTATATAGCAATCAACAAACAAGCTATTATAATTAAACTTATTTTACAAGAAACATTTAGTTTAACAAGTATAGTTTAAACCAAACAAATAACAGACAAACAAGTCTTTTATATAATTAATAATATCATTATTCTTATTATTAAATATCATATATATAATATAGTACTTTTATATTACATATATAACAAAATTTTATTCAAATATCTTACTACTGCCAAATACAAATCTAAACTTGCACTAACTATTTTAACTAGTACTATGCTTAATTATAATATATATAATATCAAAAAACATATAAGATATTCAGTTATAGAAGGTGTGGCAACCTAGTGAAGTGGTTAGGTTGTCAACCCTCAAGTGGCAGGTCTAGAGTTCAAATTCTATGGATGATGAATTTTGGAAAATAGGTCTGTGTTACAGTAACTGTCTCTGTCGATCAGTTGGATTAGTGTGTCTGTAACCTTTGTTGCAATATCTCGAATAAAAGCTTAGGGCATCTATGCTAAGTGTAATATTACATACACATAAAGGAATGTTAATAACCAGTGTTGCATAAGACTTCAGTGCAAATCCACGATAAGACCACCAGGTGCAGAAAGCAAAGAAACCAAAGAGTTGAAAACCCACTTGAAAATCCTGAGTAAGAAGGTAGCACAAAACTTTTGACGATGCTGTTAGACTGATGGAAGCCCATAAAACACCTCCAAAGGAATAGGTAGATAAACTGAATGACAAGATGTATAGAGGAGCATATGACCAACCAGGCTGCTAGAATCGCCAGAGGAAAAGGATACTAAGGTATACTATACTAGACCATCTGGATTAGAAGTCCAGGAAGTCTTGTCGATTCTGAGTAGCAGTTAGTAGAAGATGATGAAGAGGATGTCAAAAAGATGGGTACCGGAGTTTTGGGTGAATCTTACAAGAGTAAAAGTGGTTTAATGGTTAGCCCTGACTGCAAGTGATGGTTTAGGCCAAAGCATGACCAGGTGAGCTGTAAGTATGGAATACAAAATGCATCAGTAGGTTTAGTACAAAGTTAAACATAACTTAGTGACTATTGCATATCTTTATCGGTTTACTGAAGTTACTGATAGGATGTGGTGAATGCAGAATCAGAGTGTTTAAATAGAGGATCTACAGATGGGTTCTAGGTATAGCAACTAGTGTAGAATCTTTAGGCGAACTACTTAAATTAGACAATGACTAAAGTTGTACAAGTGGCTAGTTATATACTCTTTCTGTAATTGCCTCTGTGTCTGTACATATACAGGTGCTAGCCAACTTATACTATCAGTAAAATCCTGGGTCACATGTACTCACCTTAACATTTTTTTAAAAAAAAAAGATATTCAGTTACAACATTACATTATCAACATTTTAATTTGATTAAATAATACAAATTTACTTGAAACTAGTACACATATTTGATTACAATAATTACAAAATAATCTGTAGTCTATTATTAATATTTTACAACACTCATATTTATTAATAAATGGCTTAAATAAAAACACAACTATATATCAAATAATAATACTATTACAACTTTTACAATTTATAATCTTTGTTATACAACACTATCACATATACTACAATATTTATATATACTAATTGAAAACATATTCAAAATACATAAAGACTATAAGAGTAGTATTATTTATTAGATAATTTTTTAGAAGAAAAGAGTAAAAAAAATTAAAATTTAATATAAAGAACCTAATCAGGTATATATTAAAAAAAAGGAGAAGGTATCTTTTTGATAAAAAAAAATTAGATGATAAATAACATAACTCTAACAATTTTAAAAAACAACTACAAACTAAATATTTTTTATCTTAAACAACTAATTTTATTTGACACTTTTAGACTAGAAACATATCTTACCAAGACTCTAACAAATTCTAACAGAATATAAACCAAAATGGTTTACAATACTAGAAAACAAAATTATTAGAAATTCTTATACTAAAAAATTTAACTTTAATCTGAGTTTTTTAGAAACCAACTTTTTATCTTTTACAACTAAATACTATAACTCTAAATCAAAGCCTTAGCTTATTACTGTTGATTACAATAGTGAACAACTAATAATTAGAAAGGCATACAAATACAACCAAAACAACAAATTATATTTATTATATACTAGACAATTAAAGCAAATGCATCCAACACGGACCTTTATCTACTTTTATCAGTTAATTATATATTATATATAAGATGCTTACATAATTCTAACAGAATACAAAACTACTGTACTTTTGACATTTTTGTTATTCTTTCTACAAAATTTTTAGAAAAAAACAACAAAATTCTACAAACTTAAGCTTAATGCAAATTATACAGATTTTGTATACTTAATTGCATTATGCAACTCTACTAGAATTTCAACATTTCTTTTTATTATCTTATTACAAGACCCAATTTCTCTTATATTCTACACCAATTCATCTTTTATTAACTTACAATAAATTGTAAACAAAAACACTCGATGTACTAACTTTACTTTTTATACTAATAAATCTGTTACAAATATTACTACTAATAGGTGTTTAATAAATATCAGATAAATACAAATAAACAATAATACTATTATTGAAACCTACTTTTTTTGAATTAAACTTTAGTTATTATTATACAAAGCTAAACTTATAGCTATCTTATCTGCTATATGCATATGATCTTGAAATAACAATATCCAAATTTACACTAACTCATAATTTGTAATTTCTAAGTTCAACAAAATTATTAACAATACAATATTACAATATAAACAATACTTTTATAATTACTGATCAATATAGCATACAATTATCAATTTAATTAAATCATACAGATATAATATTACACTTTACAAAGTATCAGCTCATAAAGACAATATATTCAATAATAAAGCAAATAAGCTTGCATCAAATTATAACTCTACAGACTTTCTGAACATATAATATAACAACATTATAACTCTTCATATATCATACAATACAACTAATATACTATTGAACAACCTATTAAATAAGCAATTAAAAATATTTGCAATGCATACATAATAACTATATAGTTATTCCAAAACTGAATAAACAATATTATTTCTTTATTCTTACAAATTAACTGAAAAGCAACTTGGCAATATCTAAATAACAACATTAATAGAACTAGTTTATATACAAACTTAACTCTTAATAATAGCAAATCTTTTAAAATTAAACTACAATTTAACATATTACCTATTCTTTTTCATCTTTATAACTTATATTCAAAAGCAATAATTAGCAATAGCTATATTACATACCATATACTAGAACATACACTACATTAAATATTCTGTTCAAACTCTATACTTCTTACAAATTTTATTCAAAAAATGATTACAGAAACAATTACTTATAAAACAGATATTACTAGTATTCAAATTAATGAATTACAAAAAATACTTATATAATATAACAGTTTTTTATTTAGTAATATAATACTACAACAAATTAACATATATATAACATTATAAGGATATATGCCTACTAGTTCTATTTTATCAATTAGACTATTTACACAATTATAACAGAAGCAAAAAATATTACTATAAAACTTTTATATAAGCTGTCTCAAAAAGTTTATAAACAAATATAAAAACCATATTGCACAAAACTAGCACAATAGAAAAAAGATAATAACGTCTTACAATATACTAAAAATAAACAAAAAGATCTATTCAAATCAATAATAATAACATACTATATTAACATAAATTAATTATATAATACAACTTGCATTTATACAAATTATTAAGCATAAAACATACTGATACAAATACTTGTTTACTACTTGGTCATGCTTTATATAAAATTAATATATAGCTTAACTATTGCATACTTTATAATTACTCTACAAACAATATTTTATATTATTAAATTTAGATAAGTTTTAACCACTTTAGTAAGTTTAGGTTGCAGATAAATTAAATAGATAACAGTTAGTTTCTTCCTATAGTCTAAGCTTTACTCTTGTAATAAAGTTGTAATTGAAATAGATTTTGTAATTTATATTTAGAGAAGCTTCTGAAGACTTCTTTAACAAATTAATAAAGATATGAGCAAAACCTTATCTTATAAAAAAAAAATCAAATTAATATTATTTATATGTATTAAGTAATTTTAAAAATTTACAAAATATTTCACAACTTTTTAAAAATTTTAAAGTATATTAAAATTTTAAAAAATTATTTATTAGATTTTTTTAAGCCAATTTTTAACAATGTTTTCAGATATTATTAATTGTTTATGATATAAAATTAACATAATTTAATATATGCTTATAGTATATTCTACTTTATTATTTAAAGTTACAGTAAGTTAATAGCCAAATCTTAGATAAATTTTTTGTATATAGGTTTATGAATTATGATCAAATAAATTATTTTTATCAAAAAGCTTCCTAAAATATAATCTTGTTTTTGTTAAAGCATTTCAAGTTACAACTTCTTAAAGTAACATATTTGTATTAATCAAATCTAATTAACTTTTACTATATATAGCAAATATTGTATTTTTTATACAAGTTGTTAAACTACTTTACACTAATTTGTGCTATTTTAAAAACTATTTTTTATAAAAAAATTAAAGTATTTGTTAGTATTATATAAAAATAATAAGTAACTAAATTATTTTAAATATATTAAAATATTTTAAATATTTTTAAATAATTGCAAATATTTTTAAAACATTTAAAAATACTTTAAAATAAATTTTTAATATAATTATATTATTTTAAACTTCATTATATTAGTTTTATTTTTTAGTTTTAAGAGTGATCTTTTTTTTGTATATTTTTTTATTATTAGTAATATAAGATTACATATTATATACAAAGTCTATTAATAAAAGTACAATTAGTCATATATATAACTTTAGTCATTATCTAATTAAGAATTCTAATTATAGATTACCTACTAGATGTTATATCTGAGACTCACCTGTAAGTTTTCTATTTAAACTTTTTAATTTTCAATACTTATTATATATATATGCAATGTATATTACTATTATTATAATAGTACAGATTAGGACTATTTAATTACTATTTATATCTAAATACCATTTTATTAGATATTACTAAGTATAGGGGTATGATGACCTAGTGAAATAAATAGATTGTTAACTTCCAAGTGGCAGGTCTAAAGTTCAAATCTCAGTGATAATAAAAATTTGCAATTCTTTCTGTGTTATAGCTAACTATCTTCTGTGATTAGTTGGGATAAGATACCTGTAACCTATGTCATACTAGTATGACTGGAAGGTTTAGGCACTTATACAACATTGTATGAGGGAACACAAACTGTTACCAGATAGTGTAAACTCAAAATAAGTTCTTAGACTGTGTAAATCACAAGAACCAGGTAAGATAATGAAAACCTACTTGAAAAACCTAAGTAGAGAGATAACCTGAACCTTTGATGATACTACTATAATGACTAGACTTGTAAAATAAAGCTAGAACTTGTGAAACCAGACAAATGTGCCAGTCTTTGAGGAGGGACCAAATAAACCAACCAGGCTACTAAAATTTTTGAATTTTGAAGAAAAAGAATATATGCTAGCAAACATGTAAACCAAAGGTATAGTCTTACTCTACCTTTCTTGGCTATCTGAAATAGCAGCTTGGTAGAACTTGAATTGAATACCAAAGTAGTAAAAATATGTTGTAAAGTTAGTACCAGGGTTGGAGTAAACTCTACAAGGACATAGTAGTTTAATGATATGCCCTAACTGACAGTGTTAGTCTTGGCCATAGCTATACTAGATCAGCTGTAAGAATGAAATACAAAAGATTCTGGAAGGTTTAGTACAAGGTCAAAGGTTCTTTATATAAGTAAACTGCTTTAAAGACTTAGTGGCCATGGCATATTTTTATCAGCATTAGCCAGAGTCATTGGTAAACAGAGGTAGATAGGTGGATATGAAAACAAAATAGTTAAATAGAGAACTTACAAGTGGGTTCCAGGTATGGCAGCAAGTATAAAACCTTCAAGCAGACTACTTAAATTAGACAATAACTAAAGTTATATGAGTGGCTAGTTGTATACTCTTTTCATAATTACCCTCTGTGGTTGTAATGCAACTATTAGTCAAATATACTATCAATAAAATTCTAGGTCACAAGTACTCACCTTAATATTTAAAAAAAATAAAAGTATTACTAAGTATTTATAGTCTTTTGAATTTATTCTTAATACAAACTTGCTAAGTATGATACTAAGATTACCCTTAGATTTTATTCAATTTAGTATATTTTATATTTACTAAACTGGTTTGATACTAGAGATGTTTAAATTTTAGTAAGTTCATTTCCTTCTTATAGTTTTCTTTTATGTTTATTATATCACTTTTTAGTGCATCTTCTTTTCATTTTTGATATGTTTACTACTTTTCTTATATTGAGCACAAACTCTCTATATTGAAAAACTTCTTTCTAAAAACTTTCTTATATACTAATTTTCTATTCATATAGACTTGGTCATAAGGCTTTATGTATATTTATATGCTTTCATAAATTACAGAGTTTTTGTTTTCAGCTAAATTGAATTGTTAATCTTGTCTGTAGAAAACAGATTATCTAGACTACTAAATTATAGAACCCTAACATTTTCATTATACTAATTTTATTTATATTTATTTAAAATTTTATTAAAATTATTTAGATATTTATTAGTCTTATAATGCTTTTAGTATAATGTATTCTCTATGCTTTGTTTGATATTGATTTATAATATTCTGAATAATTTTTAGATATTCAAGATTTAGTTGCCACTTTTAAATAATTTTTAAAAAGATAGATCAAATATTTTATTATTTTCTTTATAATAGGTTTAACTAATTGTTAATAATTTAGGTTAAAACATATAATTATTTTAAAATAATTACAAATATTTATTTAAAAAATAAAAATTATTTCTAATATTTTAATAATTATTTTTAGTTGATAAATTATATGATTTAGAAATTTTATCATTTAACTCAGTTAAATATCTTTTACTTTTTTAGATAACTCTAAAAATTTTTTTATTATTTTTAAAAAAAAAAAATTTTTAAATTATATAAAAAAATTAAATTAAAAAATATAAAAAAATTAAAATTAAAAAGTTATGATGAAATGCAAATCACCTAACTCTCCCTGTAGATCACTAAAACCAACTTTTCTCTAACAAACAATTCAACTTTTCTTAATATTTTACTAAACTAACAGCTCTT
>CAJVQA010007874.1:0-13432 GCA_910591915.1 Cetraspora pellucida | reverse complement strand
TAATTATTATTAATGTAAAGCCAAGTGGCTTCCTAGTTAATATTAGATGCAATAGTAGACCATTGTTAAAAATAATGTTGTAATATCCAAAGTGTTATAATATGAGCTTAACAGATAGTACAAATAGAGTGTTGAGTAGGGATTTCAATAGAAAATTGGTTATAAAATAGAGTATAGGCAGAATTGTAAGGGTTATTAGTTAAGAATATTATAAAAATAATATTTGATAACTATAAGCAAGTTGGTCAGCAAGGTTATTAAATGGATCATCTTGGTGTGCAGTAACTTTGTGAAAGGTAAGCTGAATGTTGTATGAGTTAATGAAGTTAATAAAAGTTTGCCAAATAAAGAAATATAGAGTATAAATATGAGAGTTTAGATGCTGATAGGCAGATATTATAATATTTGGAAATAACAGATTGTGAGTCTGTAAAGATATGGACAGAACAGTTTCTGAGGGCAGTAATAATTGCTGAAAGGATAGTAAGAAATTCAGCTTTAAAAGAGCATAGCCAAAGTTTAACTTGTGTCTGAAAAAAGTGAATAGTTGAAGAGTTATCAACTTGAACCTATCCTATGCTCATAGAGCATTGAGAAGTACCAAGCTCAATAACAGAACCATCAGTATAAAATGAGATAGTAGTTAAATTATGGTTAGAATTAGCAATAGACTGTAAATTGTTAGTAAGTTGGTATAATTGAAAGATGCAAGGTAATTGTTGTGGATTGATTGTTAATAAAAAAGGAGGTGAAATATGTAAAGGATGTTAAATAGCTACAGAGTATGCAATATTAAGAAAGTTGGCATGTAGGTTAAGAGTTTTGTCAGAATTAATATGGCAAAGTAATTTAGTAGCCAAATTTGTAGGAATAAAGATGGTGCATTTGTTAGCAATTGTATTAGAGTTAAGATAACATCTAAGATATATAGTAGTAGTAGAGTGAGGAGTAGAAAAGGGTTAGTAAACTGAGACTGGAATGAACAGTGCCAGTGAGTAGTGAGAGTAAGGCCTGTGAGGCTGTTATGCCTTTTGGCCTTGCCAACAATGATTTGATTGTTGAGAACAGTAAGTAACCAGGGCTTGGTATTAAAGTTAAAGTAGCCAGTAGTATAAGAAAAGTAGTTTGATTGAGGTAAGTTAAAATGATTATATAATGTATGTTGATAGAAATGACTTATAGTAATATTCTCAAGAGTAGTAAACCATTAAGATATAACACCTTTAGAAAGTTTGTTTAGTCTGATAAAAATATGATGCCGATGTAATAAATGTAAATTATTATAAGTAGTAAGTTGGTTAAAAAAGAGAAGTTTGTGGTATCTAAGTTGTTTTTTGAAGACAGGGTATTGAGAATAAAATGAGAGAAGAGATTTCAGAGAGATAGTTTTATTATATAAAGTGTAAGAAATATTATAAGTTGGATTAATTGAGAATGTCTAGCCAATATGTTTAATAATCTGTATAATTTTAAAGTTTATAGTTAAGCAATTAGAACTATTAATAATTGGGTTGGAATGAGAGAAAATACTGATTGGAGACCAAAAATTGTTTTGTAATTGTTGAATTTGAATATGAGTAGATGTGCCTAATAGGTCAGGATTATTAAGTTGTTTAAGAAGATTAGGAATATGGTATTGTAATTGGATATTACAAATATATTTAATGTTATAAATTTGTGAGTGTAAAAGGGTACTAGAAGGTATTGTATGACAAAGTTTGGCTTTAAGTTTAACAAGGCCAATATACTAAATGAAAATTTTGTTGCAAGTTGATTAGTTGATTACAATATTTTGAAGTCGGTATTCAAGAGTAGAAATAATCACTATGTTAATAATATAGTGAGCATGTGAGTCAGTAATATGTTTGGTTTTAGTGATTTGAATTAGTTCAGAAGATTCAGAGATTAGTTTTGTTTGTTTAAATTGTTTGTTGTCCAAATTGAACCAACAACCTAAAAATTTAAAAGATATTTTAGAAGAGTCTAAAAAAAGAGATAGTTGTTATAAGAGATAGGTGTATAATGAGATGAAGGATTGTTGGTGACCAGAATGGATTTTGAAGGATTGATTTGAATATTGGCCATAGCATAAAAAGATTCAGCTATAGATAATATGTGTAATAGTTCAAATTATGATGAAGCAATCCAAGGAGTATCATCCATATAAGCCAAAACAGAGTATTTTTTTTGTAATAAGTTGGATGTTTGAAATTTGAAATTAGTAGTTCAAGAAGATTGTAATTTGTAACCAGGAGTGTTTGAGTATATATAGGAGATAAGTGGATCATAGTAGATATGTCATAGCAAAGAAGTAATAGTTTCATTTTGGTCAATGCCATTGTGAACTAAAAAGGATGAAGTTAAGTCAAGATTAGTTATAACTTAATTGTGATGGTCAGTAAGAAGGTTAGAGAAAATGTTAATAGTAGATGAAGAAAGTAAAAGATGAGAGAGTGCATGTTTAAAGAAAATAAAGTTGACAGAATCATAAGCTTTAGTTATATCTTATGAAAGTAACTAAATGTCCTTATAATTGCAAGATGCATTTTTAATAAGGTTATTAAGAATATAGATAGGAATTGAGATACTGTTGTAAGAAAGAGCAACATAATTAAAAGATAAGAGAATTAAATAGGTTGAAAATACAAAGCTAAGTTGATTAGTAAGAATTTTGGTATAGAGCTTATGAATATGTTCAACAAGACTAATAGGTTGATTAAGGTTAAGGTCACCAAAAAAGTGTTTCATTTAGAAATAGGATAAATGTGACTGTGTTTTTATTGTTTAGGAATTCTGTTTTCAATAAGACAATGATTGAAGAGAGCAATAATAGCAGAAAGCATAGAAGACTAATATGTTTGAGCATTTTATAACTAATGCCTGTAGGACTATAGGCTTTGTTATTAGGAAGTTGGAAGAGAGTTCTAGAAGTTTATCATTAGTAATAAGAGAATTAAAAGAATGATACCAAGTTGAATTGATATAAGAGAGTGGAAGGTAGTGTTGTCATCAGAAATTATTAAAGAGAATTTGATTGATAGGTCTGTATGCAGTCCAGTTTTGAAAGTAGGATCGAATATATTGTTTAATAATTGGTGAGTCAGTAATAAGCTCTTGGGAAAGTTTTATATTAATAAAGTGAACAGGTTGGTGGTAACAATTAAGAATACTGTTAATAGCCTAAATAGGATGTGTTATAAAGTTAACACATCTTTTGTTAATATCTTGGTTGATTTGTTGTTGAAGTAAGAGAGAGTTTTCAAAATGGCAAACATGAAAGAGTTGTTTCCAGATTGAGTAAGCATGTTGGAGCCAAGTTTGAATAGAGATTAAATCAGTAAAGATAAGTAATAAAAGGTTACATTGTGACTGTTTATTAATTTGGAAGATGTTTTGATTAATATAAAAGGTATTAGAATATTGAATAAGTTTTTTAACAAGTTTAATAATATGACTAAGTTTTTTAAAAGATAGATATAGTAGGGTACTGTGAGGTAAATATTGATGGTTGTAGCTTAATTTACAAGAAACTTTGTTAGGAATAGTATGAGTAGCAGAGTAAATAATAGAACATTGAATTTTGTGCCAAGTTGTTTTAATGTTTTCATTAGTTTTACTATTAATAGAAGTTTTTTGTAATAAGAGTTGTTGGGATAAGGTATCTGCAAAAGATTCCCAGTCCTCTGTAAATATAGTCTTGTAATTGAAGATACAGTAACTGATACCAGTATATTTATATAGAGGTTTGCTATAGGCATATAGGAATGTCTATATGAAAGAATGAATTAAATAATCACTGTAAGTCGAGATTTGGCTGTTATTAAGACTATAAGAGAGAAGAAATTGTATATTAAATTGGTCAGTCCAAATGCAATCAATATGACTACTACTAGTATTGTTAGACCAAGTGAAGTGTTTGTTATTAAAATGAGGCCCAATATTATACATATTGGTATTGTTAAGAAAATTAAAAAATAAATATATATTTAGAAGAAGAACTGTGAGTATTATTTTTTGTATTAAAATCACCAAGAATAATAGGGTGGATTTGAAGTTGGGATGCTTGTTAGATCTAGTTAATAACAGTGTTTTAAGTTTGATTATGAGTAGAGATATTAGTTGATGACAAGTATACTGAAATGATGCAGGGCTTGATATTACTTTGAAAGAAAATATCAAGTGCTATAGCATCTTCAGGATGGGTATGAATACTGTGAATATGAGGTTTAAGATGATTGTGAATCATGATAGCAGTGCCTTCAATAGAAGTAGGAGAGTTAGACCAATAGTTGATAAAAAAGTTATTATTACAAAAAAAAAGATTAATTTAGTCAGATATTTTAGTTTCTGTAATGCTTACAATAGATATATTATGGTTAAGACAATAGTCTTGTTATTCTTCTCTATTGATAGGTTCATTGAAGCCTTTAACATTATGTATAGTAATGTTAAGATAGAGATAATGTGAGGTTGGATTAGATAAGAGTAAAGGAGAATTATAATTAGAAGAAGTTAAAGAATAAGTATCAAAAAATAAGTCATTTATAATAGGAATAGAATTAAAAGAATTAGATCTAAGAGATAGATTGTAGAATAAAGAAAGAAGATATAGAACAATAATAATATGATCTGATAAAAGAGTATTATTAAGAAGGTATATGTGGCTTTCATTATAATAGAAAATATAAAACTAGGTACAGTTTTGTTATTGTTATATTTGTCAATATGTTGAATTAGAGTTTGAATAGTTTGACTATGAGAAAGAAGTAATAAATTGTAATAATGAAGAAATTTGTTAAAGCATGTATGAAGATCATATAGGATTAAAGATATTGTAAATATCTTTTAAAATTGTCTTTTACAGGATCAATTACTATATGCTTAGCTTTTACAGCTATGCAAGATACTATAGTCTGCCCTGTATATTGGATCTGACCATCATTATCCTGGCCTTCTACATAAATAGACTTGTCCATCTGTCTACTTATTTCATTCTTCTTATTAACTACACTGGTTGTATCTTTTAATAAAGTAGTAGCTGCTTCAATGTTGATTATAAAAGACAAGAAACTTAAAAAAAAGACTATAAAAAGAGAGAATCAAGAATAGAAACTGGTTGGAAATCAAAATTAAATTTTTTTATTAAAAATTTTTCAGCTATTAGATAAGCAGTATCATTAAAATATTTAACAATTTGTAGATAAGTTGGTTTTTGTTTTTTATAATATCAAAATATATAATAATTTGAACAAAAAATTTAATATCAATGATATTTTTTGTTAAAAGATTTATAGTCTCTTCCTTGGACAGAGACTGTATATTGTGATTATTAGTAGCAGTTTAGTGGTAGAGTAAAAGATAGCAATAAAAGTAATAATTACGATGTTTGGAATTGGTTTTAACTTTATTTTGTTCACAAATAAAGTTTTTAGCTTGATCAGCTAGTTTGTCCAGAGCTTTGGTAGAAATAGGTTGATCGAATAAGACAATATATTCTTTGTTTTTATGAAATAAGATGATATTAAGAGTTGGATAAATCTATGTTTTATTATCCTAAGATGGAAATAATGAGCATGATTTGGTTAAAATGTTATTAAAAAGTTTGGTACTGTTATAGAATTTTTTATCATCAAGGTATTGACATTCTTTATTGTCACAAGTGAGACAATGGAAGTTAGCAATATGAAATGCTTTTTTATATCACTCATGAAATGAATTAGGTTTTTTAAAGGTATAAGTTTTAGGAAGGTGTATAGAGAATTGAAGAATGAAATATTAATGGAATTGAATTCTAAGAAAAGTACAGATTTTTTCTTTGTTAATATTGGAAGAAAATTGTTTACTATAAGAGTAATCTCAGATTAAGGCATACAAGAGAAAACAAAAAAAGACAAAGGTTAATAAAAGAATTGGTTGAAGGAAAAGACTTAAGAAAGAAGACTAATATTTACCTATAGATAAACTATCAGCCAAATCTAACACACCTATTTCAACTTAGCCATTGTAGGTTATGTGAAAGTTAGATTAGTTTAGTAACAGATTTTGGAATTACAGTATGCATTATAATCATTATATGCATAGTTATTCCAAATATAGCAGGAGATTTTTATAGCTAGGAAGGCATGACCTGAGGTTGAACAGTGAAGATCCACAATGAAATTGACCATTTGTGGATCATATGTTTCTGGTCTAATACTATATAATTACAATATTTCATAAGAAATTACAAATAAAATGTGCATAATAAAGGCCTATATAAAACAGGCATAAAATTTTTGGCATGTTATAGATCCAGGTCAAAATGATTAACAGGAGTATTGACATGAATGAAATGGTGAGTTAGTCACTTCTCAAACAGATATGTAGTATAACCTATGAACAGCTTAGTTGATAAGAGGTAGTTAGATTTGGCGAGTGGTGTATTATAATTGTAAGTATTATATTAAAAATGAAAGCAAAGTTTTATTATTAGGAGACAGAAGTTTGATATAAAACATGAACAACAAATGTTTCTTCATAGGGCTTGAAGCCTTTATTATATACTTTTATTTATATAAGGCATGTTCTAAATTCTATTCGTGATATAGCACTTATGTTTATTATCTCATATATACTAATTATAATGTTTATGCTTATTATACTGAGTATAATATTCATACTGATTATTTTAATTATACCCTTAATCCCACTGATTCCCCTTATCCCACTAATATCAATTATTAACCTGACAGTAAGTATATAGCGAACACAGTGTATACTGCCAGTAAACCTATTTAAGGTAGGTGATCGACATAGCTATTAGTGGAGTCCAGAAAATCTCGGGCTGAAGATTACTTCTGACCCTATCTGGTCCAATAAAATCACAGGACCTTGTGTAACAAAACAAATACGAAAAACATAAGAAATTGTAAAAAAACATAAATAACACAAAAATTTACTATAACTAACTTCTAACCTCAAAGTAAAAGTTTTCAGAATGAAATTTTACTTATAGGACACAATTGTTAATATTAGATATATAGTGAATTTTTAAGATACTATGACCATATTCTTTTGACTGGCAGCTCAGAATTTTTTGGACATAAGGATAACCCTGTTAGTCCATTACTGTACCACATGGATCATCTGCTTAAATGAGCTTCCGGCGTTACCCTCCTACTGCTCACAGTATTTTCAAATTATGTAATACAACTATTACTGAATCTGTAATTGTTTGTGCTAAAAGTGAAGTTTAGAAACTCCTGCGGCTTTAAAAAATAAATGCATATATTTTTGAATTCAGAGGGCTTCAGTAAAATTATTTTTATGAATAAAAAAAATAATTATTATATTTTTATACTATACAAATCTTTGATTTGAATTATTGTTATTTTCTACTTTATGTACAAGTTAGACTTTTACTACAAAGTAGCTATGGTGTTTTAAGCCTATAAATAATTGTCTCAAAAGCAAGCTATTTAATTGGTACAGAGATTCTAAGTAAAAATGTTTTATATCTCAAAACCTTAATTATAACCCAAAATACTGACTTTTAATTTGCGAATTTTTTTCATCAAAAAGTTTATATACAAAACTTATAAAAACT
The DNA here is from genome assembly GCA_910591915.1 of Cetraspora pellucida. Lineage (NCBI taxonomy): Eukaryota > Fungi > Glomeromycota > Glomeromycetes > Diversisporales > Gigasporaceae > Cetraspora > Cetraspora pellucida. The sequence goes on along the minus strand of CAJVQA010007874.1, from coordinate 5,847 downwards.
TTGAAAAATCTATAAAATAAGGTAGCTGCACAGCACGTGATGCCATGCAAGACCAGTACGATCAGCATCTGTATGTTTATGACACCATGTATTTACTCAGGTACATAGAGGGTTAGTGGCTAGATATATATTAGTTTTTCAAAATAAATATGAAATTTATCAAGTGGGTATGGATTATGTATACTTATTGTGTATGGGAATTTTAGCATTTACTAATTTCTTTTTAAGTTTTGATTTCAGTTAATTAGAGTGCAAGATTGGGTGTAATATGAAAATCAAAACAATGATTTATTATAATAACTTGTTTAACAAATTACTTTTTGCCTACTAACAAAAAAAATTTCTTGCAAACTTTTAGCATAATGCCATTTATTAAATTTAACTTTAATCTTAACTGAGGTGTTACATTTTAAACAGAAGGTAACATGTAGATTGGTGTGAATAATCTTAGCCATTCAAAACTTGTGAAAATCAGTAAATGCAGGATCTTATTTTGTCACAATTGTCTATTGAAGTTTAGTTAACATATGAGTGATGTCAAGAGAGAAGGGTGCACTCGTTTTTTTAGTAAATAGCAAGTGTAGTGCAGTGTTCGCAGTGTTATTTTTAAACAGTTAGTTAATTGTATAGTATTATTAGATTCTTGTTTTCAAAAGTAACTTGATTGGTTATATGTATTCAAATATTTGATACCAAAATTTAGTGAGTAAATTGGAGGGTAATTTGCACATAATGATATAATGTTTATCATGCATATAAAATAGAGTAATTACTGAGAGTCAGAAACTATATATTAACATAGTATAAAAAAGCTTTGTATTAAATTTCTTCACATAGATTTAAATTTTTGCGTAATAATGATTATATTATGACACAATAGAAACCTGTCAGGAAAGTGGTCACGTTATTGGATGATCATATAGGTTTAATTGTTTAGCCAATAATGATTACATTTATTTGCGCATATAAATCGAGGATCATAAAATTATTTGAAATAATTTTCACACATGTTTATGTTTTAACAATTAACTATGTTTATTTCATTTTATTATCTGGTTAGAACAGGAAAAGGCATAATGATATGTAATTAAAGTTTTAGATTGTTTAATTTAATCAATTAGATATTATATAGGGTATACTTGCATGAAGCCTTTATGATTGACATATGTTAGACTTTTACAAACTCCTGAGAATTATATTAGCCAGTTTAGTTATAAATTAGATAGATATATTGCAGAACAGGAATATATTGATTTACATGAGATAGAATGGCTTATTTCTGTGTGAAATTCATTTGACTTTTTCTGTTATGATTTATTAGGTTATTTTGATTTAATACATGCATAGATATTGGGAAGGGTAATTTATATTACTATTAAAATGAATATAAGTAGCTTGATTGTTGTTTAGTTTTTTAGCAGTTTGCAATATCGTGTTGTATAGACATGATTGTTAAAATCATTCAAGTTCGACAGACTGATAAAGATGAATCAAATTTGACTATCATATGGACACTGAGAGTTTATCCTGTTGAAAGTAAAGATTGTGAAGTAGAGATTGTTCTTTTTGTTCCAATAAACAAAGAAGAGAGAGATTCTAATGTTCAATCAGTTTTTGTAAAAAGCGAATATTATAATGTTTGTGGAAAAGCTATACCCAGAACTTATAATGACAGATTAAGATTAAAAGTAAGTTTAATCTATATTTTGTAAGGTGTGTTTAAATTACTGGTTATTAATTTTATTAAATTTAGATGACAGCTATATTATCAACTCATCTTACAATTAAAAGAGACCTTAGTTCGAATAGATGTCTATTAAAAGCTTCATTAGTAGCTATCATTTAGAATATTCCAGAAGAAGTTAATGATGAAAGCGCAATGCTAAAATTACTAGTGAACGATTATGCTGGTCAGAATTATAGCTTTATTATTAAGGTAGTATTTTCACATTACAATAGTCGATTTAAGCATTTAATGAATTCTGTTCGTTCAAATGAATCAGTACTTTTTGTTATCATATATATAGAAGTTATACTTAATGATTTGTATATATACGCTGCTGACATTTCTTATGTCGAGGTGGTTAAAAAGAAATTTTCTAGTTCAAGTAATACTCAAACTACGTCTGAAGTGTATAGATCTGTTCGAGCAAGGCTCTTAACTGCTCATCAGAATGTTAATGAAAAGTCAGTTAAAGTATCTTCAGATGAAGTAAATAAGCATTCAGCGGATCTAATTGGTGATGATTTCCATTCTTCAAAACATGTAAGGCAAGAAGTCAGTGAAGACAATGACGATTGCGTGGAAGTTGAGGATGATCAGGTTAGAAATATTAGTTTCGATTATGGTTATCATGAGCAAATAGTTGAACATAACAAAAAATACATAGATGGTAGTGATGGGCATGAAAGTGATGTCACAAATGAAAATAAAGGAACTATAAGTAAATATAAGAAGGAAAATAAAGATAAAGAGAGAGTAACATGGTCTATAGTGCATAATATGAGAAGTCGAGTTGGGATGCTTAAGAATGTAAATATGACAGAATAATTTTAAGTATATTGTTTTCGTTTTTTATTGATCTTTGTCATTTTTCTTTTATTGTATCATGTTATTATCTGAATATTCAATTTGTAAATATGAAAAAAAGAATAAGTAAATAAATAAAAATAAGTATTAAATTTGAAGGGTTTGTGTTTGCACAGTATAATTACGGTTATTATAAATATATTATTACTGTATAGGAGGATTTTTAGGGTATCAGCACAGTTTAGGTTCAAGGGTTAACTTGTAAAGGTATATTTATTATGATCATAGCAGAAGAGAAATACTTGTATAAGCACTATTATTTATGTAAAGATCAAATAGATTAACTTAAACAATTAATTAATATCGATCTCAACTTATTTTATACTTGATTTCTGTATTTTTTTAATTCTCGTTTGTTAACTTAGTTACAAATATAATATAAAAATTTATTGTTTTTAAGTTTTAGTTTTTGTTTAGTTTTTACATTTTATTATTCACATAAGCAATAAAATAATTCAATATATATATAAGAAAAATATAATAATAATCGAATAAATATTAGAACTGTTTATGTTTTTAAATTTTAAATAATAGCTATCATATAATTTTATAAAGGGTGGGTAATGTTAGGCCATGTAATTAGCTGGTCAGTTATTTTAGAGCATTCTTCAAGGCATTCAAGTTTTTTTTTAAGGTCAGAATCCACAGGCGCATTAAGTTTTAATAGATTAAAAGGTTGAAATATCATAAGATCTTTTATTCTTTGTACTTGTAATAACATCACATAAATACCTGCTCTTTTGTTCCCACCATCTAGATCAATGATTACTTTTTCTAATGTTGCTTTCTGACACTTGAATTCTGTAATCACAAAAGCTAGGGTGATAGGTAATTGTTTTCTTTGAAATTCGTGAGTTATATTTGATCCATCTCTTGTTTTATGCATATATTTGCATCTTCATTTAACAGGGTATATTGGTACATGGTTCTGTAAAAGACCATCATACATGTTCGGTTTATGGTTTAGGAGTTTTATTATTATGTATTTTGGAAGTTTGTCAAAAATAATAATATTTTCTCCTTTGTTATTTATATTTCTTACAATTGATGATGCAGTGTCATATATAATCTCACAAAGAATGCCTTGGGAGCCATTTACCATACCATCACTTGTACAAATATTGATTGTTAAAGCTACTCTCATGCCTATTGATAATGGTAGTATACTACACAGAACATTTGATTTCATGTCTGATATGCTCAGAAACTTTTGCCATATATTATCATAAACATGTTTATTTTTGTACATGTCTTCAGCACAAATGTAATAAATAGGTTGGTTGTGGTCTTTAGCATGTTAGATTGTAGCTTCAAAGTTGATTTGGATCCGTAAATCATTTTTTTGAACCAAAAATACAGCATTTTTCCATTTGAGTGAGTTTATTTCATTATCTGTTATTATACAGTCACAAAGAGTTTCATACTGAGTTAGTGTTATATGATCAAACCATAAATTATTTAGTATTATTGTATATTCCAGGTCATTAATTTGACACATCTGTTTCTTAAGAATAATTACATGTTTTACTAATTTCCACAGTTCTCTATCATTAATGTTTATCAACATTCTGATGTTAACAGAATTTGTAAGTTGCGAAGTTATTGCTTTGTTAACATTACTAGCTTTATATAAAGGTAGATCGAGAACCAGAGGAAGTTGCATAAATCACTTACAAAGACTATATTTAGTCTAGCAAAAGGTATAGCATCATTTTCCAGATGTTTCACTTCTTTAACACATATATGAAATTTTGTTAAAAGTTTTTGTCCTATTATAGAAATTTCATCTATAATGAGATATTCTATATCTGCCCAGTGGTCTTGAAGTGTTTTTTTTTGATTGTATTTATAGAAAGTTATATCTATAATCATTATCATCATCCTCACTAAATCTGAATCTGCATAAGGAATGAAGAGTACAATCTTCAATATTGGATGCAGCAAAACCAGTTAGAGTGCAAATGACAAGAGTTTTTTCTTGATTGGTTTGCTTAAAGTATTCACAGATCACTTTAATAACTTTTGATTTTCCAGTGCCTCCAGCACCATCTAAATACATTAATAACTGAGATGGTCTATTAGGACAACTAGGGTAATTTTATCTATGATGATTACAAACAAGCAAGACAACCTTTTTTTTGTTCATTATTAAGATTAATTAAAATTTTTTAAAGTGGATCTATTCAATTTGATATTGTTTGTGAAACAGAGGTATATGTAAAGATATTTGATATATAAATTTTATTAGGATTTATGTCATTATTTATCTGATTTGTTTTTTTTCTCGATGTTATAGTTTCTTGCCATAGTTGAACCTGATAATCGTCATTCTCATTAGAATATTGGATTTGGTTATTACTATAAAAATTAGTTGTCTCATTTTGAAATGTTGTTTTGTTTCTCCTAATAAATTTTTTATTAAGATACAAATGGAGCATTGCATCATCAACAAATTTTGTATTATTCAGTCCAGAACGCAATTATATATGAGTCTAAGGTTAAATTATCAATAACAAGATCATTGTCACCCTGATTATCTAGCATTTCTATATCGTCACTGGACATATCATAACCTGCTACAGATCTTTCTATTCATCAGATTTTTGCAAATTCTGGTTTTCAAAAGATGCTTTACGTAGTCTACGATCCAATTCTGTTTCTTTTGTACATCAATGTAAAAGTTTAATATTATTTATTATTGACTTTAGACATGGAGATAGATTTTGATCTTGTAAGAAAGTCTCGCATGCTTCATGCCATGAATCATGTTCTGTTATGAGATTATCAGCAGTAGTCCATAGTTTAAAAAATAAAAGAATGCAAAGTCCATATCATTCTGCATTTTCAGAATCATCCTTGTATAGTATTCCTTTTCCATATATTACAGGTATTTTTTCACTTTCCCAACATCAGTGAGCTTGTATATGTGTCGCATGTTGTGGATGTATGGCATTATGATTACAAAATTCATTACATTCTTTTTCTCCTCCCAAAAAAAAAATCTGTCTACTCTTGTTGTTCAGCCTTCATAATTTTTTTGTCTGGCAAGTTTATTTAATTCTTTGTCATTTATTTTTATTTTGTGAATAGTTTTAGCATAATCATAAAGGCACATATTTTCTAAATATTTTCTATGATACTGTTGGGTTCGGAAGTTTGCGACTCTGTCACTCCAAAATCCTAAACCTCGTGTAACGTACGACAAGTAACCTTTTCGAAAGAGGGTGTTAGATTTGGCTTGTGGGCGAGAAAGGCTT
>CAJVQA010007873.1:0-13434 GCA_910591915.1 Cetraspora pellucida | reverse complement strand
ATTAATTATTGTCACTACTAAGAAGGTGAAGAATATGTACCACCTCCAAAATAATAGAATTCCCTGTACAACTAAAAACAAAGAACACTGCTAAGGGCCCGGTCATACCTCAGCATGTCCAGTTATTTTGCCGATGATCTTCTGATCATATTACTTCATTATATAATCAGGTATTGTTATTATATTGTCAATTGTGTCGTTAAAATAGCCGTAATTGGTAAATGGCCAGATTTTAATAGGTCCGTATTCTAATAATTGTTTATGTGCATATATTAGCTTCTTTATAATATAAAAGTTGAATTATTGTTGTTTTAGCCATGGTAATATGATATCGCTTTTTAGTCTTTCTATAGTTGGCGATTTTCCAAGGTATTTGAATATTCTACTTCTTTTTGGTCTAGGGAAGATTCTAAGATATTTGGTTTCATTGACTTTGGTTAGCCTTTTCTTGATTTGTGATAGGAAATTTAGGTTTTCATTTAATATTGTCATTTCATTTATGTAGAATTTTTCTAGTTGGCATATTTCTTTCGGTTCTAATAAATCAGTGTTATTTATTAAAAATGAGTCTACTATTATTGCTCTTTCAAGTATTGTTTGTTCAACATTTTCATATTCTTTTTCTGAATTGTATTCTTCTTGTGTTAATGTTAATAAAGTAGTTATTAGTAATTCATATGTTGAGATGTGTTAGAATATTGTTTCTAAGTTCTTTTCTAATTTTGGCACTAATAAAAATTGTTTTGCTTGTTGTTTTGTATAAAAATTAAAGTGTTCATGCTTTTCAGATTCTTTATTTGTAAATTGTTGTTCTTCTAAATATAGATGTATAAAGGTTACTATTTTTGATAGGTATCCATGTTTTTCTTCTGTTGGTTTGTATATTGATCTTGCTACTTCTGATATATTTATTTTTTGTATTTCTAATCCTATTTCTTCATATACTTCTCGAATTTCTGTTACTATTTCTTTTTCATCTTCTTGTGTATGTCCTCCTAATGAATTGTAATATCTATGATATTGTTGGGTGATATTGTTTCGTAGTCTTAAGAGGATCATTGGTTCAGGTTTAGTAGTAAATTTTATTACAATTACTACTTTTATTGGTCTAATTTTGTTTTCTTCCATTATTTTCTTTTGAATATTAAGTCAAATTCTTCTAGATTGTATTTGTTTTTGAATTTATTTTCATTATAGTTCAAATTTCAATTTTGTCTTGTGATATTTTGTTTAGATTATATGTTATTATAAGATAGTTTAATTTCTTTTCTTATAGTTGTTTGTCTATATATTCTTTTAAATATTTTTCAAAGTCTTGATATTTAAGTCTTTTTTCTATTGTTGAAATTTTATTTCAATTATTATTTAAGTTTTGTTGCTTTCTCATTTCTTTGTCTATTCTCTATCTCTTTGTTGTATAAGTTTATTTATTTGTTTAGTTGATTGTTCTTCTTGTTTTTGACTTATCTTTTCAATTTCAGATAATTTTTCTTTTAGATCTTTAAATTTTTGTTTTTCTATTAAAAAGTCTTGTTTTTCTATTAAAAAGTCTTGTTTTCTTTGATTAAGGAATTTAGTTTTTTAGTCTTTTATTTGTTTTTTAATATTTTGTAATATAGTATCAGTTTCTTTTTCTGTCTACAGTTTTATTTCTTCTTTTATTTTATCTCTTTTATTTTCTAATTTATCTATTAATAATCTATCGGAATTTTGCTTCTTTCTTTTTAATTTTTCTTTTGATATTAGTATTTTTGAGAGTTTTTCTTTTTTTTTTATTGTTAGTGATAAATTGCTCTAAAAATTGAATTCTTCTATATTTATTAATAGAATTCTGGATAAATATAATAATAAAATGAATAGCAGTATTGTAAATCTGCAATAAAGTAGATTATATTATTATATTTCTTAATGTTTTAAAAGTTTGCAGAGTATATTTTAAAGATGTCTTGTAATTCTTTAAGATTTCTTCTTGACTTTTTGTTTTATATCTCTAATTATTTTTGAATTGTCCTTTTAAACTTTCTTGTATATCTTTTGCAGTTATTTGTAAAAATTATAACAGTTGTTGTTTTTTATTTGAGATAATTGGTAGATTGTTATTTCTTGTTTCTTTAGTTTTTATTTCTTTATATAATTCTTCAAGTTTTTGAGTTGCTTTTTCTAACTGTAAATTTATTAGGTCTTGTAAATATATATGTTCACCTTCTTCATATTCTTTTAAAAATTCTTTAAAGAATTCAGTTATTTATATAGAATTTGCAATTTCTTTTGCTATTTCTTGGAATATTTTAGCAAGTTTGTAAGTAATATATTTAATTATCTCATATATTGCTTTTTGCTTTTTACTGTTTTCTTTTAGTTTTATGATTAGGTCAATGTATTCAAGTAGAAAAACTTTTCTTCTGTTAATCTATCTATTAGTTTTTGGTAGAATAATTGTTGTTTTTTATCATTGAGCTTTAGTGCTATTTGTAAATTTATTACTATATTTTGATAATATAACACTTTATCATATCTTTTTTGAATTATTTCTTTAGTTATAAACAGTTTTCTATTTGAATTTTAACTTCTGTTTCTTTATCTGAATAATCGTGAATGTAATTAGGATATTCTAATTGTCCTGTTTGTTAATATTTTCTTAGTCTTGCTCTATAGAATCTTGCAAGTCATTTATATTAGTTTACTATTTTATCTTCTTTTTGTATTTTCTGTATATATAAATATACTTTTCAGATTGAAATTCTACTAGTGGTAAATTACTAATTGCTTGTTGTAATTTAACTAATTCTAAGAATATTTTATTTGCAAATGTGTTTTCTAATATCAGTCCTTCCTTTCTTAGTTTTGGTATTTCTTTTTCTTTAATTTGTATTAAAATTTCTACTAATTTGTTATAGTATTCAAATATTTTGTTTTCTATAATTATGTCACAAGGTTTTGATAAATTTTTGATGTATTGTACTGCTAATGGGTCTTTTAAGTCTTGTAGCATTATTTGTCTATATATTATATATTTCTTTTTATAATGTACAATAATATGTTATTTTTAGTTTATTAAAAGTCTATTTGGGTTGAAGTATTGACTTTTACTTGTTGTTTTGAAAGATCAAATAGTTTTTGGATTAATTCTTTCAGATCATCTAATAATTCATCTTTTGGTAATGCTCCTTCTATTGTAAGGTATTCTTCAAGTGTTTCTAAAAATAAATTAATTGTTTATGTCAAATATGGTGGTAGAATTCATCCTAGTCATAGTTTGATATTAAAACTAATATTTGTTACTAATTGCTTAATGTTATTAATTTCTTTTATTACTGTTGCTCTTTTTGAGAGGTCAGAATATGCTTTTTGTATTTGGGTTTGGTTTTTATAAAGATTATATGTGAAAGTTTTTGTTAATTGTAATGATGCTAATATGATTTCAACCTTGGATTCATTGGAAGGTTTAAGTTGTTGTTGTTGTCTTTGTGTTAAAAAGATTAATTCATGCACAATATTATTAATTAGTCATTAGTGCAATATTTCTTTTTCTTTATTAATATTTCTTGTTATTATAGTATTTGTTGGATGATTATTATATCTATGGTCTGTTTAAAGGTATCTGTATCTAAATAATAGTCTATTTATTAAAGGTGTTGTCAAACTAAAGTTATTAAATTATCCAATAATAGTATTACAGTTTCTTTTGTTATAGGTGGCCAGTTAGGTATTTCCTTTTGGTTTTCTTATAAATTTGAATTATTTGATAGTAATTGTGCAAATAAGTTTCCTATTTCTGTTTTAATTATTTCAGGTATTTCTTCTGAATAGTATCTTATTGTAAGAGTTTGAATGTTATTATATATTGTATCATTGTATCAATTAATATTTTCTTGTTTTATAAAGTTATATTTTAATGATATAGTTGCTTTGAATTGTATACAAACACTTATTATTCTGTATAAGAGTGTTTTGTTATATTGGGTTGTCATGCAATTAATACTTGATCAGTTTCTTTTTCTTTTAATTTGTTCTTATGTTTTGCAATTAATAGTATTTCAGTAATATCATCTTCTGGTGAAGATGTAAAGAGTTTAAAAAGATTATCTTTTTCTGTTATTATGTAAATATGAGAGTATTTCCAGTTTTTTTTAACATATGAAAAATATATAATTTTTAATTCTTCAATTAGACCCTTTAATTGTTTATAGTTTTTACAATATTTTATCTTTCTAAAAATTTTAATAGTGTTTTCTGTATCTTCAAATTGGTAGTCTTTTTCTTTATAATAATTAAATGCATTTAGTAATGTCTGTACTGCTCCTTCTTCTACAGATAAAAGAGTTTCATCTTGTTTATCTTCTGGTTTAAGAATTAAGTAATTAATTATTCAAATTTTAAATAAATAGTGTTGTGCAATATAATAATCTTTTTTAATGATAATGTGGTTTTCTTCTAGAATAGTGCTCATTTATTAGAGTCATAAATTAATTCTTTTAATTCTTCAATAGTATTTTAGGTGAATATTAATATTGAGAATAAATGTTGTTTTGATCCTTTAATGAGTACTAGTTGTAAATCAACTAATTGATTTTCTATATTTTGTTAAAATTCTTTTAATAATTGCAGATTTATACTAATATGTTGAATAGCATTTCTTATCTTTTGAGAGCTATATTTGATCTGATATGTAAGTAAAAGTTTAGTATCTTCAAATAGCTTAGTTAAATTCTTTTTTTGTGTTTGGTTGAGAATATCAGTTTCTAGAGTTGTGAAATAGTTAAGTATAATTCTGTATTCTTGGTTAACTTTTAATTCAATTTGTTGTTCAATAGAAATTGTTGTCATAAAGATAAAGAATCTGTTTAATAGATAATAAAAATCTGCTTCTTCCTTAATATTTTTATATTGTTTCAAGATTTTCAGTTTTCTGAATTGTTCTTTATGCAGTTCTCTTTTCTTTGATTTTTTTTCAAAAGTACAATTGATATTTTTTTTAATTCAAGGATACAGTTTTGTTGTCTATTTGGTATATGACAGTGGGTCTTTTTTATTTTACAATTGTTACAAGCTTTTATTGAATAACTATATAGTGTTCTAGTTCTGAACATTCACTTGTTTTCAGTATCTTGTATTGTATCAAGTTAGTTATCTAATTCTGTATAGTTATAAACTTCATTTAGTGATCTAAAGATTTCTTTAGCTTCTTTTATTGCTTGTTTAAGAGCTTGTTTGGCTTCAAATATTTTATCAAGAACTTTAGTTTTATCTTTAGGTCTAAATTTTTTTTTACAATATTTTTTTGCTAGTTTACAATAAGTACTGAATATTTTGAGATCACAAGGTAATTCTTTTTGTATACAATATTTGCAGGTAGTATATCTTTTACAATTCTTTGTTTTGTATGTCTTGGACATATTGGAGGTTAGTTCTCAAGCATGTTCTTAAATAATAATTTTTTATCTCTAAATGTTATACTAATAATATAATGTATAATGCTAAATATAGTAATATTAAAATATTTAATACATGATAGAGAATTTTAAAAGTAAATAACTAGTAAATATTTATAAATTTCCAGATTCTTCTACAATTGAGATTGTAGTATCAGATGTTTGATCTTATATACTATTGTTATTAACATATTGTGCTATTTCATCAGCAATATGTTCATTAAATATTTTAATAAATTTAGGATCTATTGAAAAGATCTTGATTTTTTGTTTTAAGGTTTCTTCTTCTTGCATCCTTCTAGTATTGGTATAATAAAATTGTTGTACTTTGTCTTTATAATAAAGTGTTTCCAAATTGTTGTATTTGTATTTGAGTTGTTCATTATATGCTAAGCTTTCTGCTAATAGTTCTTCAGCAAATTTTGCTCTTTCTGCAAAAGTTGTTATTATTTTAGTTTGTGTTTCGAATTTCTGATTTATTAAATCTAATACTTCAAGTTGATTTTTTTTCATAAATTCAAGTCATTGTTGAATGTTTATAAGTTCTAATTCTAATAGTGTTATATTAGAGTAAATTAACTTTTCTTCTAGAGTATTTTCTGTCAAATTATTGATTTTTTCTTTAGAGTTAGGTTTAGAGAATGTGTTTTGTAATTTTTGTAATAAGTTTTCAAGTGGTTGTTTACTTGTATTTGCAATGCTTTTTTCTTTAAGTTTTTAAATTTTATTAGATTGGATTTTATGTTTTTCAGAGTCATAGCATTCATAACATCATTGTTCAATTAATTCTTCTTTATTAAATATGCAAAAGCATCCTTGACAAACTTCTAATAACAGTTCATCATCAATTCTAATTTAACATATTTATTTTCTTGTAATTGTTCTTGTAGTCTTTCTTCTGTATATTCAGATAGTTTTCTGTTATCTAATATTTCTGTCATTATATCATCTAGTGTTTTATTAATAAAGTTTTCTTCATTTCTCTGGAGAAATATAATTTCTTGAACATATTCATTGATTGTCTGATTGTATACTCTTGGTAATAGGGTTACTGTTTTGTCAAATTTTACAGATTTGTTATCTGCATTATATTCATCATTTTATTCATCATCAACATTACTTGCTATTACATTGATGTAGTTAGTAGATTTATAATATGTGTTTTGAAATTTCTGTAAGAGTGTAATGAGTTTTTCAATACATGTTTCATTAAGAGAGTATTGTCTTTCTACTGATTTGGATAATCTAGTTCTTCTGGTGTTTCTTTCAAGAATATTGTAGTTGTTATTTTATTCTAGTTTATTGTAAATCATATGTGCACATTTTTTTTTTGTGAGCAGAAATAATAAATAGTGTTTGCTTGATGGTATGATTTGTTGGTTAAAATTGGTCTTTCATAATATTTACAAGTAAGATATTTTTCTTGATTATGAAAATATGACTGTGCTCTGATGTTTTTAGAGTTGAGTTCAAATTGTTGTTTATAGAACTTGCTTTCGCATTTTTTACACATTAAGACTTCACAGTAACTTTTTATTTTATAGTTTTCAGCATTATAATAGTCAACATTGGTAAGCCTTTTTAGGTCTTTATATCTATAGAGTTGGTTGCATAAGCAACAATGATACCAGTCATCTTTAGGCAATTCTTTCTTGAGTTTTTAAAATGCATTTGTCTGTTTTTTTGGATGATGAATTGGTTACATACACAGAGGTTATTCTTTTGTTGTTGTAATAGTTTGATTTCAGAACAGTCTTTTTTGTTAAAATGAGTTGTAAACTTGTAGTGTTTGCAATGATCAGGTTCTTGCCAATTCTAAATAAGTCAGATAAGTCTATTCTTTCAGGTTTAACTCGAATTGGTTTGCTTTTTGGTTCAGTAGTAGACCAAGCACAATGTCTTGCAATGTGTACTTTTCCAAAGCACCATTTATATTTGACTTCTGGGCAATAGTTATTAAAATGCTCTTTTTTATTGCAGAATCTACAGATTGATTTTTGTTCCAATTGTTAATATTTAGATTTTCTGATTTCTTTAATATAAAGGTTTTTCTTAAAGAATTTTCTTAATTTATTGAGATTATTTCCATTAATTTTGCAATTATGTCCTGTAAAGTTAAATTGGTTGCATTCTTCACAAGTGTTGGTATTCATTTTCAAGCTTGTTATTTCAAAGTTTATTTTTAAATTGTTTTACTGCATTGTTGGTGAATAAGAGTAGTTGATTTCAGGTCCCTTAAATAGATGTTGAATGTAGTAGATCTTTCTAGATTATATATGCATTTGTTGTAATTAAGTTAATGATTATGGTAACTCAGTTTCATCTTGGATATTATTGCTGAATGATATCTTGGCTGTTTTGGCCAAACATTCTAAAAATGCTTGCCATCTTGTGTTTTTATTTTGTTTACACTATATTTGTCCAAGAATATGTGCTTTAAGGTGTGTTCTGTTTTTGGATATATTTTGTTTTAACATGCTCCATTGGCATTCAATATTATTGGTGTGATAAACTTTTGTTTGTTCTGTGTATTCATCTTGATCTGTTATAGCAAAACTGCATAAATGGTTTACAGCATGGTGTTGTATTTCAAGCCAGTTGTAAATATTATAGTAGTCTAACCAAATGTCTGAATAGATTATCAATTCAGGGTGTATATGTTTTTTTATTTGGGCTAATAACATTTCAGCTATATGATTATCAACAATTATTGCAAATGATTATTTGTTTGAAGTTTTTTCTATTCCTCTAAATACCCATATGTCTTGGTATTTTTTAATGAGTTCATTGGTTTCTTTATTTTGTACAAGAATTTTATGTATTCCAAATCTGATTCATCTACTTTTACAATGACATCTTTCTCTCTGATCTGTTGTTGTTCTACAGATATATTAAAGCTTACAAGTTCCCAATAGATATTTATCTACCATGTGATTGTTGTTAGCAGTAAGCCTGTAAACAATGTTATTTTTTTGTGTTTTGCTCTGATAAGCTATAAATAGCCTATCAATAATGCATGATTAATCTTTATTCTTGTGTTTGTAAATATTATATTATTGAAGATTGATAACTTCTTTTAGCATTGTTATTGATTAGTACAGATAAGTAAGGTGTTGTTTACTCTCATTTTATTGCCACAATCAGGGCATTTTCCTATGATTGGTAGTATTCTGTTATCTTGTAGGAATGTTATGATGTCATGTTCAGATTCTAAATATTGTTTTAGTTCAAAATAGGTTGGTATATTAGTTTAAGTCATTTGTTTGTTGCTTTGTGTGATTTTAGTATTATATCACATCTCTTTTCATAAGGTTGTTTATGATTGTATTTATACTGTTTCAGACATAGTTGTTGAGTTTGTTCTGATTGGCTATTTATTTTATTCAAATTGTTTTTGGTTATAATTGTTTTTCTAATTATTTTGGTTATAAAACAGTAGCATTTCATTGTTGTAGTTTCTTCATTTAAGTACTTTTCATATTGTTTACAATTAATCAGCATGTTTGATTCCTTTTATATTCATAAGCATTTTACTATCTATTCTTACAAACATCATATTCTTCTTAGCGAGTTGTTTGGTTATTATCTCTGTCATATGTGTAATAATAATCTTAAGCACATTAGTCAATTCCTTGTTGGTCTTCTCAAAAATCATAGTTATAATGCTTTGTTATTTAAGTAGAAGATTTATTCTCATAATGATTTTCTATTCTGTTTTTTGAAGATATTCTTGATTAGTGTTTGTTTGATGATGATATTCTTCTTAAGGATTTTATTTGGGATTTCTTTGTAGTTGTTGATTTTTTATATAATCCTAAGGATGTAAGTGACAATTACTTTCTTCTTAATGGTATTATTCCTGAAGTTGAAGATGTGTTTCTTGAGTATTGTAAGAAGAAGTGGTCTCTTAAAGATTTTAAACAGTTGTTGGATGATTCTTCTAACAGGTTATTTAATATTTCTTTTCATAATTTAGAAAAGGTCATTTGTAGGTTATGTTGATGGTATGTTTGTAGTTGTGAATTTGATGGTTATGAAGATAATACTTCTTATGATATGTGTAGTAGTTTAAATAATTAGTGTTGTATACATCTATTTCTATATTTCTATAAATATTCTTATCATTATTTTTGTTGGTTTACCATGCATACTGCACTGGAGTAGTTAGATTAGATCTAACCACTTTGGGTGGCATACATATTAGGCAAATCATTCTTCTATTACTTCTAGTTTATTTTTACTTTTCTTCAATATACTTTTTGGTTGTAGTATCATTTTCATTCTATTTTCTAGTTGTACAGTTTCTTCTTGTACTGTTTCTTCTGTCATTTATGATAATGCATCTGCTATTTTATTTTTGCATCTGTAATTCTTTTAAATGTATAATTAAATTTTCCTAATATTGTAAGCTATTGCTGTACACACTTATTTATATTAGTAGGTTTTTTCATTGCTGTTATTCTAGTATTATCTGATCATATTATTACATTTCATGATTCTATATATAGTCTTCATATTTGTAATGCTTTATATACTGCATACATTTCTTTTTGAGTACTTGGTCATTATTATTGTGCTAGTAGTAAAATTGCTAAATAGAATTCTATGACTTCTTCTTGGCAGTCAGTCTATTTATCTATTTTTTTGTCTTTAGATTCTTCTTTTTCTTTGGTTTTATAATGTTTAAGTTCAGAATTTACTTGTTTAAGTACTGCACCAATTGCTATGTTTAAGGCATCAGTTTCAATAATAAGTTGGTGTTCTGGTTTCAGGTTGGTTAACCAGTATGCTTCCAGTATCTTTTGCTTAATGGTATCAAAGGCTTTTTGACATTCGAGTATTTATTTGAACTTGGTAGTTTTTTTTAATAGGTCATTAATAGGTTTAGTTATGTTTTCAAAGTTATAGACAAAGCATCTAAAGTAGTTAGGCATTCTTTTAAATGATTTAACTCCTTTAACATCTGTTGGTGGTTTCAGTTTTTCAACTTTTTTGAGCTTTATTTTGTTAGAGTATACTTTGCTATATTCTACTTTATAGCTCAAAATTGTAGTTTTGGTTACTCCAAATTCACATTTTTTAGGATTCATTATCATGCCCCCTTTTTTTATAGCCTTGAACACCTGTTCAAGATTATATATCAATTCTTGAATTGTATTGCCTCTTATTGTGCAATCATTCATATATATTATGACAAAAGGCATGTTCTTAAAAATTTTAAACATGTACTATATCATATATGCAGATGCTGTTTTAATTTCTATAGATAATACTTTGAATTTATATTTTCTTTTGCCAGAAAAAAAGCAAGTAGTTTTATCTCTTTTCAATTCATCAAGCAGAAATTAATAATACATAGCTTTAAAATTAATGGTGCAAAAATATTTATATTTTGCAAAATTGTATAAAAAAGGTTGGTATGTATGGTATTTCAAATGAATCATTTTCTAAATTTTATTTAGTCCTTTATAGTCTATGATGCATCTTTTAGTGCTGTCTTTTTTTGGTATGATTATTACTGAGAAACCCAACTCGATGTTGATAGTTCTATATGACTATTCGAGTAGAGTTTATTGAACATTTTTTTCATTTCTTCTTTATTTTTATCTGAAGATGGTTTATGCATTAACTTAGTTTTATCTGAGTCTGGTATTCCTTTTTGTAGTGATTTATCCTTAAGTTTAAACTGTATAAGTGTAAAATGTTGTTTATTAAAGATTGTTGTCTTTTCTTCTTTTAATCTGAATAAGTTGTTATAATATTTTTCAAACAATAATTTAAATAAATGTCTATATTGTGAATTTGTATTTTTGATTAAAAGTTCTAGCCACTCTTTAGGCTTAAGCTTATCATCTTCATTATTTGAATCTATTTCTTTCTTAAATAAATAAATTTCTTTTATTGATGATAAATTTTCTATATAGAATCATTCAAATATTAGATAATTTGTATGTGTAAAATTGAATACTTGTATTCGATTCACATCTTTATTTATTATTCCATCTTGTATCATAATGCCATATTGTGCTACATATAAAGATATTATTATATATCTATTATCTAGTTTTATGTATATTAAAGTCTATGTATATGGCTTCAAAACCTTTTGTTTATCAACATATATAGGGCTTCTAGAGCTATATATTGGTATTATTTTTCTTCTAATATTATTTGGTATATGTGACATTTCTTCATATAAATTGATTTTTTTATTTTTGGTTTGTAGTTGCTACTAAGATATTTTTAAGCTTATGGCTTTTCTTTTATATTCGAATTTTTGTTGTTATTAGATTGGTAGTAGTGTACTTGCTCTTTCTATTACTGGTTTTAATATAGAAGTTGTTTTTGATATAGTTGTATTAGAGCTTTCAGGCAATATCAATTTAAATTGTATTATCTAAGTGGGTGGTTTATTGGGTTGTGCTAATACAACCTTTATTATTGATGATTTTTTAGATCTATCAGTACTTATATTACTTGGTTTTAGTTAGTTATTTTTATTTGTCAGCAATATAGTTTTTTGCTAATAGAATTAAGTTGTTTGTTTTTTTCTTCTTTAGTTATGACTTTATTAACCTCTATCTTTGCTACTTTAGTGGCTAATGGTTCAGTTTTCTTTTTGGAAGTTCTTCCAAAAAATGTTGTTTATAATTTAGATTCAGGTTTCTTTTGTATCGATGGTTCAATATTTATGTTTAATTCTAATATATCATCATTTAAATGCTGTTTATTAAACAGTTATTATGTTCTTCATCTTGTTTCTTATTTAGGTTAATAAAATGTTTATCTTGCATTTGTTGTAATTTATGATCTTCATGTTTTGATTTATCACTTCACTGAGAATTGCTTTTACTATTATTATCATCTAAGATTTTCTTGGATAATTTATTAGCTTTTCTTAACTGTTCTTCTAATTTTCTTTGATGTTTTCTTTCTTCTAAATGTTTTTTATTAAAGTCATATCTTATTTTTGCTTCAAAGTTTTCAGTCCATTTTTGTCATACTGCTTCTTTTTCTTTATAGGTAGTAGCAGTATTTTCTATAGCTGTCAGTTTTTGTTGTATAGCTTTCCTTGTAAGGTTGCTTATATTTATATATTGATCTGTTCTGATTTTTATTGCTTGATCTAAATTTTTTATCAATTCTATTGTTTCTTTTTCGATTTTTTTTTGAAATTCTTTTTTTAGGTCATCATTTTGTTTTTTATACCATTATATAAATTCAAATAATTGTTCTTAAGAAGTTATGTTTTCTTCTTCAATTATTGCTTCTTTAGGTATTTTAGGTAGTTTTCTTATTCTTTCTACTTGTTCTTGCACTTGTTTAGTAGACATGCACTTTATTCTTTTATATTCTGATTCTAAGGTTGTTATATCATCTAGTAAGTTTTTAATTTCCTTGACAGCCTTGGCATCTTCATCTTGTTCCTGTTGTTTTATCTGAATGAGTTTCTTTTCATATTTGTTGATATATTGGCTTATTCTAGTAGATGTTGAAGATGGTGTTTTAGCTTTGAAAAGTGATCTTAAGAATTGTTGTAAAATTTGATTAGTTTTATATATCAAAGCATCTATTTTTGATCTATTTATCCTTTCAATAGCTTCTTGTTTTTTAGAGTATTGGTAATTTTCTCATTCTTCTAGACATAGCTTTGAGAAATAATCTGTTAAATCTATAATTTTAGTTTCTACAGATTGTTCTATTTCTGGTGTGTCATCACCAAAGAGTTCATTATTATTTATTTGTCAAATATAGGTTTGAATAATAAATGATCTAAATATATAGTGTCTTGGACATATTATCTAAGCACATATACTTCTTTTATCTGGTCTTGTTTATTTATTTTTTATTTTTTATATTAATGATGAGGCTATGCCTTTAACTTTATTGAAATTCAATTGAAGTTTTTACAAAGAAAAGCTTAATTTTAAATTACATATGAAGAATAAAGACTCAGACATATAATCTGTGACCTAAACCTACAAGAGTGGCCAAGGCTCAC
>CAJVQA010007872.1:0-13435 GCA_910591915.1 Cetraspora pellucida | reverse complement strand
TATAATTAGAATTAGCAATAGACTATAAGCTATTAATAAGTTGGTTTGACTAAAAGATGCAAGATAATTGTTGTGAATTGATTGTTAATAAAGAAGATGATGAAATATGTAAAGGATGTCAAATAACTACAGAGTATGCAATATTAAAGAAGTTGGCATGTAGATTAAGAGTTTTGTTAGAATTAATACAACAAATTAATTTAGTAGCCAAATTTGTAAAAATAAAGATGGTGCATTTGTTAGTAATTGTATTAGAATTAAGATGGCATGCAGAGCATATAGTAGTAGTAGAGGAAGGGATAGAATAAAGATTAAAAAACTAAGACTGAAATGAACAGTGCTAGTGAGTAATAAGAGTAAGGCTGTAGAATTGTTATGCCTTCTGATCTTGCCAACAATAATTTGATTGTTAAGAACAATAAGTAACCAGAATTTGAGATTAGAATTAAAGTGGCCAGTAGTATAAGAAAAATAGTTTGATTGAGGTAGGTTAAAATGATTATATAATATACATTGATAAAAATAGCTTGTAGTAAGATTTTCAAAAGTAGTAAACCATTAAAGTATAACATCTTTAGGAAGTTTGTTTAGTCTGAGAGAAATATAATACCAATATAATAAATATAAATTATCATAGATGATAAGTTGGTCAAAAAAAAAAGGTTTGTAGTATCTAAGTTGTTTTTTAAAAATAGAGTATTTAGAATAGAAGGAAAAAAGAGATTCAAGAGAGATAGTTTCATTATATAAAGTGCAAAGAATGTTATAAGTTGAATTAATTAAGAATATCTAGCCAATATGTCTAATAAGCTATATAATTTTAAAGTTTGTAGTTAGGTAGTTGAGACTATCAATAATTGAGTTGGGATAAGAGAAAATATTAGTTGAAAACAAAAAATTGTTTTGTAATTGTTGAATTCAAATATAAATAGATGTGTCTAATAAGTCAAAATTATTAAGTTATTTAAGAAGGTTAGAAATATGGTATTGCAGTAGATGTTCTAAATATATTTGATGTTATAAATTTGTAGATGTAAAAGAGTACTAGAAGATATTATATAACAAAGTTTGGCTTTAAGTTTAACAAGACCAATATGCTAAGTGAAAATTTTATTGCAAATAGATTGGTTAATTACAATATTTTGAAGTCAGTATTCAAGAGTAGAAATAATTACTATATTAATAATATAATGAGCATATAAGTTAGTAATATGTTTGGTTTTAGTAATGTAAATTAGTTAAGAAAATTTAGAAATAAGTAGTTTTGTTTATTTAGATTGTTTGTTGTTCAAAATAAACCAGTAATTTAAAATTTTAAAAGATATTTTAGAAGAGTAAAGAGGAAGAAGATGGTTATTATAAGAGATAATTGTATAATAAGATGGAGAATTGTTGATAACCAGAATGGATTTTAAAGAATTAACTTGAATATTGGTCATAGCATAAAAGAATTCAGCTATGGATAATATATATGATAGTTCAGATTGTGATGAAGCAATCTAAAGAGTATTATTCATATAGCCAAAACAGAGCATTGTTTTTGTAATGAGTTAGATGTTTGAAGTTTGAGGTTAATAGTCCAAGAGGATTGTAGTTTGTAATCAGGAATGTTTGAATATATATAAGAGATAAGTAGATTATAATAAATACATCATAACAAAGAAGTAATAGTTTCACCTTGGTCAATACTATTGTAAACTAAGTAAAATAAAGTTAAACTAAGATTAGTTATAACTTGATTATGATAATCAGTAAGAAGGTCAAAGAGAATATTAATAATAGATGAAGAAAGTAATAGATGAGAGAGTGTATGTTTAAAAAGAGTAAAGTTAATAAAGTTATAGTCTTTACTCATATCTTGCAAAAGTAACCAAATACTTTTATAATTGCAAGAGACATTATCAATAAGGTTGTTAAGAATTTAGATAGGAATTAAGGTACTGTTGTTGAGAAGGACAACATAATTAAAAGATAAAAAGATAGAATAGGTTGAAAATACAAAGCTAAGTCAATTGGTAAGAACTTTAATATAAAGCTTGCAGATATGTTTAACAAGACTAATAGATTGAGTAAGGTTGAGGTCATCATCAAAGGTAATTCATTTAGAGATAGAATAAATATGACTATGTTTTTATTGCTTAGAAATTCTGTTTTTAAAAAGACAACAGTTAAAGAGAGCAGTAATAGCAGAAGTGAATTAATAGCTAATATGTTTAAGCATTTTATAACTAATGTCTATAGAACTATAGGCTTTGTTATTAGATAGTTGAGAAAGCATTTTAAGAAGTTCATTATTAGTAATAGGTAAATTGAGAAAATGATACTAGGTTGAGTTAATATAAAGAAGTAGAAGGTAGTGTTGTTTCTAAAAATTATTAAATAGAGTTTGATTAATAGGTCTATGTGCAGTCCAGTCTTGAAAATGAGATTAAACATGTTGTTTAATGATTAGTAAATTACTAATAAGCTCTTGAGAAAATTTTAGATTAGTGAAGTAGACAGGTTGGTAGTAATGATTGAGAATGCTATTAATAGCCTAAATAGAATATGAGTTTTCAAGATAGCAGACATGAAAGAGTTGATTCCAGATTGAGTAAGCATGTTGAAGCCAAGTTTAAATAAAAGTTGAATTAGTAGAAGTAAGTAATTGAAGATCATATTGTGACTATTTGTTAATTTAAAAGATGTTTGAATTAATGTAAAAAATATTAAAATGTTGAATAAATTTTTTAACAAGTTTAATAATGTGACTAAGTTTTTTAAGAAATAGGTGTAGTAGCATACTGTAAAGTGAGTATTAATGATTGTAGCTATATTTTTAAGAGACTTTGTTAGAAATAGTATAAGTAGCAATATAAATAATAAAGCATTGAATTTATGCCAAGTAGTTTTAATACTTTTATAACTTTTATTATTAGTAGGAGTTTTGTGTAATAGAAGTTGTTGAGATAAGGTATCTGTAAAGGATTCTCAGTTCTCTATAGACATGGCTTTGTAGTTAAAAATACAGCAGTTAATGCTAGTATGTTTATATAAAGGTTTGCTATAAACATGTAAAAATATCCAAATAAAAAAGAGAATTAGATGATCACTAGAGGTAAAAGTTTGACTATTATTAAGACTATAAGAAAGAAAGAATTGTATATTAAATTGGTCAGTTCAAATGTATTCAATGCAACTACTGCTAGTATTGTTAGACCAGGTAAAATGTTTGTTGTTAAAGTGAGCTTTAATATCATATAAAATAAAATTAAATTATTATGAAAGTTAATAAGTTTATATTTAGAAAAAGAGCTATGAGTGTTGTTCTGTGTATTGAAGTCACCAAGAATAATAGAATAAATATGAAGTTAAGAGGCTTGCTGAATCTAGTTAATTACTTTATTTTGGGTTTGGTTGTAAATAGAAGGATTAGTTGATGACAGATATACTGAAATGATGCAAAGCTTAATATTACTTCAAAAGAAAATATCAAATGCTATAGCATCTCCAAAATAAGTATGAATACTGTGAACATGAGGTTTAAGATACTTGCAAATCATAATAGCAGTACTTTTTATAGAGTTAGGAGAGTTAGACTAGTAATAAGTAAAGAAGTTATTATTGCAGAAAAAGAGATTAAATTTGTTAGAGATTTTTGTTTTTGTGATGCTTGTAATAGATATATTATAATTGAGGCAATAATCCTGTTATGCTTTTCTCTTAGTAGGTTTATTAAAGTCTCTAATATTGTATATAGTAATAGTTAGGTTGAGATAATATAGAGTTAAATTTAATGAAAGTGAGGAAGTATTACAATTAGAGGTTAAAGAATAGTTGTCAAAAAATAAATTAGATAGATAGAAATAGGATTAAAGAAGTTTGATCTAAGAGAAAGATTATAAAATATAGAATGAAGTATAAAGTAATAACAATATAATCTAATAAAAAAGTATTATTAGAAAGATATATATGAGTTTTATTATAAGATAAGTTAACAAAAAATGTAATACTAGATACTGTTTTGTTATTATATTTGTCAATATATTGAATTAAAGTTTGAATAGTTTGACTATAGGAGAGGAGTAGTAAATTGTAATGAAGAAGAAATTTGTTAAAGTATATATAAAGATCATAGAAGATTAAAGATGTTATAAATAATCTTTCAAAATTGGCTTCTACAGAGTTGATTACTGTATGTTTAGCTCTTACAATTGTATAAGATACTATAGTCTGCCCTGTATATTGGGTTTAACTGTTATTATTCTGGCTTTTTAAATAAATAGGTTTGTCTATCTGCCTACTTATCTTATTTTCTTTACTAACTACAATGAGTATGTCCTTTAGTAAGATGTTGGCTGCTTTAATATTGATTGTAGAAAACAAAGAACTTAAAAAGGAGGTTGAAAATTAAGATTGAATTTCTTTAATAAAAATTTTTCAGCTGTTAGGTAGGCAGTATCATTAAAATATATTATAATTTGTAGTTAGATTGGCTTTTTTTTTTTTAAGATAACCTCTTTGGTCTTTTGACTTTTATTAATTACTTATTGGTATTATAGTTTAATAAACTACTACAGAAGAGCATACAATTGGCTACACATGTAACTTTTTTATATTACCTATTTAAGGAGTCTGCCTGAAGGTTCCTTACCAATTGCTGTATCTAACACTCCTGCTTAGATGTTCTACTTTAAATCTTCTGAACCTGTAACCTATGTTAATTCACTAGGTCATACCCAGATGCCCAAATTATTATCTCAACCTTAGGACTAATTTATCTTCGAAGTAAACCTTTTAAAGCCTTTTGTACTTATTTTTATAGCTAATCTAGGTATTGCTATGGCAAAACCAATACTTGCAGTCAGGACTAACCATTAAACTGCTATTCTTTTGTAGAGTTTACTTAGACTTCAGCATCTACTTTACTGCATAACCCCAGTATTTTAGTATACCTCTTCCTTTTCATCTGCCTTTTTACCAAACTCCTAATTTAGATAGCCCATGTAGAACTATAACCAGTCTATTGATATATCAGGTTGGCCTAATATTTATTTTTTTAGTTCATTCTGATGGCCTAGTTAGTAGTACTTCTAAGACTCTCAACCCAGAGGTTCTTGCCTGTCCAGCTACTATGACTGGGTACTATGACCTTGATATCTGTTTTTTTGAGCTAGCCTTTACAGTAGGGCCATCAAAGATCCAGCTACCTCTTTATTCAGATATTCTCAAATAAACTTCTTGTTACTCAATTTCAATTTATTTACACAACTACAAGGACTTATCTAGTGTTTGCACTATTCTATTTGTTGGTTTGCATTCCTCTGTGTAATGCTATATTTCACAGATGGCCTATGATCTGCCAGTCATGCTGGTGCAACTGCTATTACAGATATTCTAACTCAATCATTAGTAACAGTTGCTATAATATGAATATTATATAGGTAATTATCCAAATTTTTGCTGTCAATGGGATTTGAATACCCAACCTACTACTTAAAAGGTTGACAACCTGACCACTTCACTAGGTTACTACACTCCTAGTAGATTGGCTTTTGGTTTTTGATAATATCAAATTATGTAATAATTTGAGCAAGAAATTTAGTATCAATAATGTTTTTTATAAGTTAATAGTCTTCTTCTTGGACAAAGACTGTATATTATAATTTTTAGCAGCAGTTTGGTAATAGAGAGATAGCAGTAGAATTAATAATTACAGCATTTAGAATTAGTTTTTATTTTAGGACAAATCTATTTGTAATAGCATATTATATAACAGCTTTAAAAAAATAGTCTCAGAACAATAATGTCAAAAAATAGCTTTGGTAAAAACTATATTTATAAAATTAATTTTATTAAAAAAAATTTTATAAAATTTTGTATCAACTTTAACTAAAAATGATTTTCAAAATTAAATTGTATAATACATATATATGTTATACATACAAATATACTTTTATAAATCAAATAAATAAAAATTTATAATGCATATATATGCATATATATATAAATACACTTTTATAAATTATGATAATATACCCAATTTGGCTATACAATTACTAATATAAATATTTAATGCTTTGTAATACCAATACTCAATATAAAGTTGATATGCTTTTATGTTAACATTAAACAAATATAATAATAAGCATATCTAACTGTAAAAAGAATTTTGATCACATATATATATAAAAAAATGTAGCATATTAGAACTTTATTTTAACAAAATATAGCTGTTCAGTATTACAATTCTGAAATTTACTTTAAAACATTGATTGGCAGTTTATTAAGCAAAAAAAATCTTGGTATATTCTCAAACAAAAATTAAAAAAATTTTTATTAGCAAGAGCTGCAAATAAAAAATCAGAGAAAAATAAGTAAATGCTTAATGGTTTTAACATCTTGCAGTATTATATTCTGTTTAAATACAAGTTCTACATGTATGTTTTGCAGAGCTTTTTTTTGTCACAGGGTGCTGATTTATAATATTTTGTTGCTAGACATCTTTTGTGTTTTAATACTAGTGGATTTTCAACTTAGTCAAATTTATTTTCTTTATTTTTATTGTCAACTTTATAAATATCATCAACTTCATGAATATTATTATCATTATGAATTTTATTATTAAAAGATTTTCAATCTTATTTTCTAGTAACTATAGATATTACTTTTTTTTGCTGATTAATGAATTGTTTTAACCATACTACTATTTTATTATAATTGTTATTTTCAATAGCAGGATAGGTTGCCTGCCATGCAAGTTCACAGATTTCTCCATATTTATGTTTTTTGTATGCTGCATGGCATAGAATTGAACTAACTGTTTTAGGCATAGTTGAGGTATTTAATACTAATGCCAATTCTCTAGAATGATTCCTAATAGAATCATAGTTTGTAAAGTATAAGGATTCTATAATGTAATTATTTTCTTTTTGTTCATTGTTAAACCATTGTGATGGTATCATATGAATATAAAATTCTGCAACTCTAGAATACATTATTACTCGAAAATAGTAATAGCAAATAATGCTTAAGATATATTAGACATATATAAACAAAATTAAGAAGTAGAATTAACTATCACTATAAAATATATATATTTGCTATTTTTAGGCTATAAGTCTGTAATTTTCTATATTTTTTGAATGTTGCTTTTATCCACTTCACTAATCATTGATTTTAGTAAAACTTTCTTGATATTATAAAGGTCTTCAACAAATCTATTTATTAAATTTAAGTTAAGATCCTAAATGTAATAAAAATAGATATTATTAACTATGCTTTTAATATCAATATTCATATACAGAATGATATCATAGTTACAGAATAATTTGTTTAGAATCTGTAATACTACTCTGTGCATATACTTATTTGCCTTATTGGATGTTTTAATAATATCTAATTGTATTTAATTTGCAATAAAATAAAGGCATTGTGCTGTTTTTAAACATTTCATAGACAAGATATGAGAAGTAAGGCATTTGGACATTATCTTATCAATTTTTGAAAAGATATTATGTCTTATTGATATTATTTTCATGTAGAATGACATAGTACAATATTCAAATAAGTGATTTCACTATGTCTTATTTTTAAGTCTTACTTCTAATGCATTAGCAAAATTACATAAGGTACTATTTGATGATAGCATGTGCTTGATTATATTATTCATACTTTCAATATGAGAAGTAGTTTAAATTTCTGCTGTAAATATTTTTAAAATAAATGCATAAGCCTATGCTTATCTACTAGAGTAAAAAGCTCTTTCTAAATAGCTTTTAGCATTTGCATATTTTTCAATTAATTGTATTCATTTTTCATAGAACAGATTTTACATAAGCTTTTGTGATACTAGAAAAAGTCACTGACAAAATCATCATACTGATCCCAAAGTTTAAATTTAAGATTTTTTGGTAGGTTTTTGCTTATGTGAAAGATACAGTGAATTTGATGTATTGCCTTATATATTTGTTCAACTGCTGCATCTGCAGCAGGATTTGCATCTATGACCAATACTAATAATTCAGCTAAAGTTACACTTTTTATACAGTTAAAAATCTATTTGTAGAATTCTATTGTTTTATCTAAAATTAGAGCTTGTGCAACAAGATGTGACCTAGTATTGTTATCTATCATAAGAAAAAGTAAAAATGACATTTGATAGCAGTTAGTTTTGGCAGTATTATTATTTAGAACTATATTATAATATTGTACCCAAAGAGCAAGCCTATTTTTAATATCAAGATCAAATTCAACTACCTATTTAAAGTTATTTGTTTTTTTTTAAATTAATGTTGCAATTAGGCAGAATGCATTTGTCTTTTTTTCAGTTCTGACCTTGAATTTTTGTATAGCATTTGCAATATCATGCTCAAAAATAGGTTTATTTGGGAACTTGGCCTTCAATAGTTTTTTTTGAGTACCAACAAATAGGTTTTCATATTTAGTAAAAAATCAAATTTCATTAAGAGTTCTTTTAGAGATTTTTTGATATGCTAAAATATAAGTTAAAGTATTAAAACTTAATTTATGATTGTGTATGTAATGATAGTTGTAATTGTTATGCATGAACTATTTTTAGGATAATTAAAATTAATACATCATTCACATTCTTCACATTTCGACTTATGATCTTTATGTTTGTTAACATCTACTTGTTTTTTTGGTTGATAGCAGCCACCAAATTCACAACCCTATGTGTGAAACTTAATGCTACCATCCTAATGCCACTCTAACTTTTTTTTAATAATTTCAAACTCTTGCTGCTTTCTATAGATCTCTATAATAGTATCTGTATTTTCCTAGAATGTAAAAGTATATCTGATACAAAGATTTATAACTTTATTATATATGTCTGTATTTAAATAAAAATGATTACTCTTCCTATAAGAAGTCTAACATACTTGAAATTTTAGAATCACAAACTTACATTAATTTTCAAATTCTTAATATATATGGTTACTATATTCAGATTCTTTTTGGTTAGTTTTAAAATTGCTTGTTATTTTTTAAACCAATTCATCATTATTGTTATCAATTTTTTGAACTTTCATTATGCTTTGTCTAGTAAGTATTTTTGATTGATAAAGAGTCTTTTATTTTGATAATATTAGAAAAAATAATTTAATGCTTATTTTTTTTCTTTTATATACCTTGAAGTTTTATATTTATTTATATAATAACATATTATAAAATTATCAAACTTAGGTCAAATATATGTCTAATAATAAACTTTGCTATTTTTTCATATTATCTTTATTCTAATTTGCATAAAATACTTAGCAAGAAATAAATTCAGATAAAAATTGTTATTTTTTTTGGATTACGATGATTTATTCATGCATTATATTACATTATATTTACATTATATTTATACTAAGATCAAAATAAAATATAGAACTTTAAATAATATTAATATATGATTAAAATAACAGTACAATGAATTACTTAATTGGATAAATTAAAAGTTTGCATTATGTTATACTCAAATTAGATATATGAAAATCTAAAGATCATTTGTATATTAAATTTGCATTTGAAACTGCTTTGCACATTACTGATTAACATTTTTTTTGTATTATATTAGTGTTTTAGCATTACTAACTTGTAGATTTTAAGCATTATGTCATGTTAGTGAAATTAAGCAAACAATTAGTCATATATTAAATAATTATTATTAAATCCCAAAATAATTTTTCAGATCTCTAATCTGTACTAATAATAAGTATAATCTATCTTACTCATATTCTAACCTATTATCTCACTCCTAACACATCTTATTGAACATAGAAATTTATTAAATAATATATTATAACTTGAAGAATTTTGATTATCTTAGTCAAAATCAATATTTATATATTAGTAGTTAAATTTTTCATAGTTTGGAGTAGTTTATCAATATGTTGTAATGGCTTGATTGTTAAACTTTTATTATAAGGTTTAAAATACATATTACAATATTATCATAGTTTTATAAAATAACATGCAGAGTGTAGTTTTGAATTTTGGTTCGAATTATGCTTAATTTAGGTCAAAGTTTGAAATAATGCCTGTGTATTATTCTGTAAAAATATAGTACATGCTTATCAGTTGCTTTTTGATTCTAAAAGTTAAGATTATTATGAACTATTTGTTATTTCAATATTTTTTTTAGATAGTATAAGTAATAAATGTTAGCCAATAAAATTTTATGATATTTATATGATTTCTGATGCTGTTACATAACATCATGTTTCACAAACAAATTTTTTAGCTTGATCAACTAGTTTGTCTAAAGCTTTAGTAGGAATATGTTGGTCAAGTAAAGCAGTATGTTTTTTATTTTTGTAAAATAATGTAGAGTTGAGAATTGGATAAATCCAAGTTTTATTATTTTGAAGAGAAAATGATTGACAGAATTTAGTTAAAATATTATTAAATAGCTTGGTACTATCATGAAATTTTTTATTGTCAAAATATTGACATTCTTTGTTGTTATAAGTAAGACAATAAAAGTTTGCAACATAAGATATTTCTTCACATTACTCCTGAAATAAGTTAGGTTTTTTAAATATATAAGTTTCAGGAAGGTGTTTAGAAAGTTGAAGAATAAAATATTAGTAGAATTAAATTCTAAAAGAGATATAAACTTTTTCTTTATCAATATTAGAAGAAATTGTTTACTGTAGAGAAGGTAGTAGTTATCAAACCAGAAATTAAAGTGATCAAGAGAATTTTTTAGTAAAGAAATACAAAATCTTTCAAGAAAGAGAGTTTTGAAAATATTAAAGAAAAGTTTAATATTAAATTTAGCATCTGACTAAATATTAAGATATTTTTGTTTAAGGTTAGTGGTTTGTATAAAAAATTCAAATTTGAATCTTTTGGGTTTAAGCTAAAGGTCTTCAGCAAATTTTTGATAATTAATAGATTGGTAGTTATTGGATAGAAAAAGGTAAAGACATATAAGATTAAGGCAGAGTTAAAAGTAATTGTAAGCTTTATATAGAAGAATAGTAACTAGTAAGACAAAGATTTCAAGATAATTAAGTTTGGTAAATAGAATAGTTGTAAATTTAAGAATAAGGTTTTTGAGAGTAGATTCAAAAAGATCAAAAAAAATAGTTGCACCTTTGTTAATATTAGAATTGCTGTTGTAGATAAGATCAGTTAAAAATTCAGGCTATTGCCTAGCTATAATATAAATAATATAGTAGAATGAAGCTTTGAGTGTGAGTTGAGTAGCAGTAGCTGACTTAATTTCTTTGTTAAGATAAAAATTATAAAGAAATTTTTTAAAAAATAAAAAGAATTGAAGAGAAAATGAAGTTTGCAATTTTTTATTAGGTTGTATCTTTTTAGTAATTGGAAAATTTGCAACTCTATTATATATATAATTGAATTTTGGTTTAAGAATACTAAAATAAAATTAGGAGAGAGGTTTGTTAGA
Organism: Cetraspora pellucida; assembly: GCA_910591915.1. Lineage (NCBI taxonomy): Eukaryota > Fungi > Glomeromycota > Glomeromycetes > Diversisporales > Gigasporaceae > Cetraspora > Cetraspora pellucida. Next base: position 2,028 of record CAJVQA010007872.1, on the reverse strand, counting down.
AGTATTTTTAATTTGGTTAGTATTGTTAAAATTGTTAAGATTTGGATTAGAAATATTAAGATTACTAGTAATAAGAGGTTAGTTAAGGATAAGATTAGTGTTAGTAATTGTAAAAAAAAAAGAATCAATAAAATTAGAAGAAGTTGAGGTTTGGTATAAGAATGTAGTAAGATAATAGATTTTATTATTTTTAGAAATTTATTTTTTAATAAGATAATAATGCTTATTTTTTTTAATACAACCAATTGGAAGAAAGCATTTAGAACAAATATAGTAATGTATGTCTGATGTTAGAGATAATGAAACATTGTCAATATAAAAAGAGAAATTGGTTATAAGTTGTTAAATTATTTTTTGATTTTTTTTGAATTGCTATTAATATGAGCAGTTGTAAATTCAATAGCTTGGATATAATTAGTATTTGAAGTTAAGATAAATTTGATATATTATTTGTCACAGAGACAAGTAATTATAGAAATAGAAATAGAAGCTTAGAAGAAATAAGTAATTTTATTTAATCTAAGATTTTTTGTTAAACAGATAGTAGATTAAACTTTGGAAGAAATTAAGTAAGTCTTGTTATTATTTTCTTTTTCATAGAGCAATTCCAAAACTATTGAAAAAGTTTTGGTAAAAATAATCAAGATTTGCTGTATTAGGTTCTTGTTAACTTAAGGTAGACATTATTAAGTAATAACAAATTAAATGAAAATTTTTTTAAAGACAATGTTTTTTCTAAATTGACTTAGAAATATTTTTTAAATAGAAAATATAATTGTAAATAATTAATTTTTACAAGGGTTTCAGATGGGTACAAGGGTTGTAGTTTAAAGATGTCACAGAAATGATACTAAGATGTAACAAAGGTAATAAAGTCACTAATGTGACTTGAATACTGAATACAGATAGAATTTGCAGTATAAATTACTATGTAATACTAATAAGAGCTGAATATAGAAATAATTGATTATGTAAATGAGTTTCTATTAATAAATGAGTTACAAAATTTTAGTGTAAATTAATAAAGTATAGATTAGGAAATTATTATATAGTTATATAATAAATGTATAAAAGAAAAAGAGAATAAAGTAAGAACAAAAGATAAAAAAAAAGTTTTGCAAAAAAGTAAATATTAAATTTAGTTGTAGTTTGGTTAATATTGGGTCAAAAATCTTTGTTTAGAGCTTGTTTTGACTGAGTAAATGTGTATTACAACTTTATTTAAGTGTATAGAACAGATTAAGACAATAAAAACTGTAAGATAGTTAAAAGTTATAAACCAGAGGCCAAAGAACATCAGTACAGTTTTCTCAATGAGTTTGAAATATAGAAGCTTAAAATTTATAAATTATATATAAATTATAAGCTAAACAAGTTTACTTAAGAGCCCAAGACATATAGAAGCTTAAAATTTTTAATTTTATATAAATTATAAGCTAAACAAATTTACTTAAGAGCCCAAGACAAATTGTCTTAGTAAAATAAATAGTTATAAGTATTTTTAATAGACAAATTTTGAATATTTTTAACTTGTATCATTGGTTATAAATAACTACTATGCTATATCTCAAAAATTGCACTATGAAGCAGTAGTCAGATATACTAAGTAAAAATGTTTAGCACCTCTAAAAACCTCACAAGAACTAAAATCAGGACCTGATACATGATCTATATTATGTTATTTAAAAAAATATTTTATATAAAACCTTCTATTTATCTTAAAGTTATACTCTAATCTTAAGTTTTAATAAAAGTGGTTATTTCTAACCAATAGTGCAGGTTATAATAATTCTAAATTTTTTAGTTAATTTTTGTATAATAGATTTGCAGAAAGAGTTTATCTTAATATAGTATAATCTCTATATAAAGAACTTCAATAAACTAAATTAGCTATTATAATGAAGATTTTTTTTAGCTAAAAATTTTTATTACAAAAATACCTTGATATACCAAATTTTAAATATAAAACTTATTATATAGGTAATATCATCATTTTTGATATATCACATTTTATTAAATAAATTAAAA
>CAJVQA010007871.1:0-13435 GCA_910591915.1 Cetraspora pellucida | reverse complement strand
TCAAATATTAAATATATTTATTTAATTGCAAGTTAATATGTAAAATTTTGTGTAATTATATTTTAATTCAAATGTATTAAGTTGGTATATCATGCTTAATGAGATGACCAATATTAATTAATACAATAAAACATTACAAAATTAATAACAAAGAAGCATAAATACTTTTCCAAGACATGTCTAAAGTTTTTGATAAAATTAATATTAAATGCCTATTAGATGCTTGTAAATACATTAGTATTTTCCAATTAGAGCTCAATTTTATTAAATATTTACACTAAAATAGGAAGCCAAAACAATTACAGCCTATGACTCTACTGATTCAATTATACTTTATTCAGGTATAGAACAAGGAGAAACCTATTCTTTATTATTCTAGAAAATCTATTATGACTCTATTCTCAGCTACATAAACTCAAAATATAGTTTAAAACTTTTCAAAATATTATCACAATCCTTTTTAGAAACAATTTTCTCAACTACACCAACTCATATAACAATATCACCTCTTGCCTTTATAGATAATACAGTCTGGCATTGCAAATCTAAAAATGATCTGCAAGAGATTCTAGATGACATATCTGAACTATACAACTAAATAATATTTAAGTTAACCCATCCAAATCAGATCTTATTTACATTTCATCTAACAAAAAAATAATATCCAATAGTATTTCAAATATAACATCTTTAAACTTTAACAATAAACCAATTTTATTTCACAAATCTGATGAAATAATAAGATATCTAGGAATTTTTTTAGATGAAAAAGACTTTACTAAACCTATATTCAAAAAAATTTTAGCAAAACTTTTCAATTTATTCATATTATTTAATAAAAAAAACTTCTTTCTATATAAATATCCTAATTATTTAATATTATTTTATTATTATCAATTGTATATCTACTTTAAATATATTTTTCTTTACAAAACAAACTCTAACAATTATTAAGTCTTCTAATAAAATGCACTAAACATATACTACACCTATCTACTAATACAAACAATGACATGCTTACTAATCTACAACTACTCAATATTTCAACACTCAACAAACTTATGCTACAAGTTTGTAGCAGTAATATAGAAAGATGTTTTAATACTAACATACTTCTAGACCAAATCTCTATATACAGATCAAAAATTGACTTTTTAAAATATAGAAACTATCTCTAACTCAGGATAGAATTCTAACTAACTATAGGAAATCTACCAACTACACTATAATATTTCAATTTTATCATTTATACAAAAATAATATCTTTATTAATAACACCTACCTAAATCAATTAACAACCTACAAACACATTAATTAACTGAACAACATTTATAATTTCATTGCAACTTCTAATAACTCAATAACTCTTAGTCTTAAAAATAATAGAATTCTTTTTTTAAAACAATTACTTACAACTAATAATCACAACCTTCTTTCTTAGAAAAATATATATCTCAGAACTCTTAAACCCCTACAAGGTCCTATTTCAAAATGGTTTAAAATAGTTTTAAACCAAATATCTGATTATCCTATTTTGTATATATAGTCTAATCTTCAACTTCAATCTACTAACCTATTTCTAAATATATTGAATCTTATTACACTCCAATTTGTTACTATAAAAAATATATGGTCACTTTATATTTTATCTTCAGATTGGCATATTAGCAAAATAACTAATACATTTAACTCTCAAGTACTCTTTCAAAAATATCAAATTATAAATTCAACAACTAACACAATTCATATTTTTTTTATATCAACAATGCTTCAAATAAATTACAAACTATTAATCTTAAATACAAAACACAAAAAAGAAAACAAAACTTTGAACTTAATATAAACAACCAAGAAATCAAAGCACTTCAAAACATTCATGCAGACCTATATAAACTAGCTTTAAAATCTCTACCATTTCTTTCACTACCCTTTTCAGAAATTCTTCTAATACAAAACACAATACCTGACTCTATATACCAAAACTAACTCATAAACTTTTATAAAAAAGTACTATTTCTTGAACCAACTAATATATATTTTTAAACAAATGTTTCTATACTTAATTTACAAACATACAATATCTCTATTAGCATAGACTAGATTCTAAAAAATGATATACAAATCAAATTTAATACCTCTATAAACTTTGCACCAAACTCAATACAGGCAGAACTAGCAATACTTATACCCTTATTTCTTATCTTACCTCCTAACTATTCAATTCATATTCATTTAGACAGCTTATCTACTATATAAACTCTTACCAATTCAATACTTTATAATTACAATTCTTAAACCAAACAATATAACTGAGATATTATTCATATTCTAAACAATCTAACCAAACTTAAAAATATAAATTATATTTTGCACAAAGTTAAATTATATTCAAAACACTTTATATAATATTGCTGATGCCTTAGCTAAACAAGGTACTAAAAAAACAGAACTAAAATATAACTTTGATCATCTTTATTTACTTATTTTCTTTACTTAGAAAGAAATACTAATTACATACAAACTTCATAAATTCTGTAAAAATCTCTTTTCTATTCAAACATTTAACAAACTTCTTTAACTTAAATTATTATAAAATTTTCTTATTATAAACATTCTACTATTTACTAAAATCATTAACTCTCAAAATTCTAATTTGAAACTTTATTCAATTAGAAACAAAATTCTTCTTAATAACTTGCCAACAATGTCAAATTTAAATATTTACTATCCTCTACTCTACTTAATTCCAAATTGCTTATATGTAACTAATATGAAAACACTAAACATTTACTTTAATTCTCACTTCATACTTACAATTCACAAAATATTCTCATTAATAAAACTACCAATATTTTAAGCTCTTTAAACTTTTCAAAAGCTTTACCATATACTATAATTCAAATTTTCAATTTACAAAATCTTTTTTCAAACCCTACTATATATAATATAATACTTCTACTTATTCAAGACACAATAATGCTTAACTAATATAAACAACTTCAGCTAATTCTAAAAAATCTAACTACCAACTTTCTTATCTCTTTATTTAACTCTTTACTTAACTAGTTCAACCTAACTATCTGGCAAACTTATAATACTAAACAACATAAATGGAAATTAGCACAAGGAATTACTGCTCTTATTAAAAGAATAAACAATGTTTGATTACCTATTATACAATCTTCTAAGTTTAATAACAATATAGTTGTCTTTAATACTGATATTGACCAATTTATTTTTAAAACTCTTTCTCAAAATTTTACTATATATACCTGCTTTTAATAATTAAAATAATCTTAAAGATTCCTTTTACCTTCTTCTGTAGTTAATATTTATGATAGTTAATTTAACTAAAACAGAAAATTAAAAATTAATATCATGCTAAATGTTATTATATATAGCAACAATAGTGTAGTTTAGAAATATTTTATTTATACATTTGTATTTAATTAATATATACATGTATTACTATTTTTTTTACTTGATATTATATAATAAAAAAATATATATATAGAATAGGATTTACTTTTTTTCAAATTGGCTTACAATATTGATTTTTTAAGTATTCAAAAACATTTAGTATATTTATCTATGAGCAAAGTCATTTTTAATAGAAAAAAAATTTTAATCAAAATGAAATTAAAGAAAAATAATTACTTATTGTATTGTATTTAAACAAATATTTTAATTTTTTTTTAAACTTTGGTAAAACTTTATTAAATTATTATAAAACTAAATAATAAATAAATATTAATTAATAGACAAGATTTTAAAATATACAATTCTAATAAGTTTTAATATAAAAAAACATTAAAATTAAAGAAAAATATAAAATAAATAAATAATTAGCTTAATTATTACTAAAGAAACTATATATATATATAAGTATTAAAACTTTAATAGCAATCATTTATAATATTTAATATACTATTACTGAATTTCTTTAAGATAATAATTAACAGTGTGGCAACTTAGTAAAGTTAATAAGTTGTCAACCCTCCAAGTAGTAGGTAGTGAGTTCAAAATCCACTAACAGTTAAAATTTGAATAATTACTTATATAATATACAGGCAGCATTATAGTGATAACATTCTGTTAATTAGTTAAAATAAGATACTTGTGACTCTGATCACACTAGCATAACTGGCAGGTTATAAGGCATCTGTGCGATGTTGAAGTTATACAAAAAAATGCAAACTGGCATTGGGTAGTGCAAACCCAAGATAAGTTCTTGTAGTCATATAAATTTATAAAACTAAGAAGCTGAAAACTATTTGAAAAGATCTAAGTAAAAAGGTAGTACAGATTTTTAACAGTACTATTGTAAAGGCTAGACCTAGAAAATAAATATTGATGTAAAAGGAATTAGGCAAGCAAGAATCTCAAATAAGAGATACTATCAACTAGGCTATTAAAAGTCTCAAACTAGAAAAAAAGAATCTAAAAAGAAAAACTTTAAAATACCAAAAACAGGTCACAGTTCTTCTAGACTATCTGGATTAGAAGTCTGAAAACTAAAACAGAGTATAACTTAAATACTAGAGATATACTATGAAATTTGTGCTAAGATGTGAGTAAACTTTACAAGGCCAAGTTTTGTTAACAAAAAGATTAAATATAGATAATTAGGTAGAAAGAGGGCTCTCTAGAGCGTTACAGTCAGGTAATGTACTTTTAAATATGTAACAGCTTAATAGATATACAGATATGAAGGTTAAGATTAGATTAGATAACACTTCAGTTTATGTGAACTTGTATACTATCTGTCAAGTATAGTATAGAGATCAGAGTGTTTAATTAGATAATTTTCTAGCAGATTACAGGTATAGCAATTAGTGTAAAATCTGCAAATAAACTACTTAAATAGATAACCAAAACTATATATATGGCTAGTTGCAACTTACCTTGTACAGGTTATGTAATTATAATTAAATCACAATAAAAACAGTAGCTGCCAATAACTAATATTCTTAGTAAAAGCAAAAAAAAAGATAATAATTAATATTCAATTTACTATTTATTAAAAATAAACAAGTTTTGAACAAGTTATCTGATTTAACAAAAAATAAAGTTATTATCTAAAGTATTGAACTGGTTAAAATTATAATCTATAGTTTGAAATATGATCTATAATTCAAAATTATAATAATAATAAACAAATAGATAAACATTGCAGCTAAAGTTAAAAATTCTAAAGTTAGAAAATCTAATTTATAAACATAACTTCAAAAATAACTAAATGTATCCTAAAAAATTTTTAAATTTTTATATTAAATTTGCAGGTTTTGATAATAAATAAAATAAAACAATAGGAATATAGTGACCTAGTAAAGTGGTTAGATTATTAACCCCTCAAGTAGTAGATTAGGTGTTCAAATTATATTGACAGTGAAAATTTAAATAATTACCTATATAAAATGTATATTATAGAAATGTTATTAATGATTGAGTTAGGATATCTGTAATAGCAGTTGTATTAGTATAACTGGCAGGTTATAGAGCATTTGTATAACTTGTTATACAAAGAAATACAAACCAACAAATAAGATAATGCAAACACTAAATAAATCCTTGTAGCTATATAAATCTGTTAAAATTGGGTAACAAAAAGTCCATTTAAGAAAAACCTGAGTAAAAAGATAACCAGATCTTTAATGGCACTACTGTAAAGGCTAGTCTGAGAAAATGAATAACAAGGTCATAGTACCTAGTTATAAAGCTAAATAAGCAAGAAACTCTAGATTTAGAGTCTCAGTAGTACTACCAACTATGCTGCCAGAACAAACTAAAGAAAAAAAATATCAGGCTGACCTAATATACTAATAAACTGGTCATAATTCTATATAGACTATCTGAATTAGAAGTTTGGTAAAAAGGCAAGTAAAAAGACAAAGATATACTAAAGTACTAGGTTATGCTGTGAAGTAAATATAGGAGTCTATGTAAACTCTACAAAGGCATAGCAGTTAAATAATATAACTTTAACTACAAGTGTTTGTTCTGTTATAGTAATACTTAGGCCAGTTGTAAAAATAAGTACAAAGGCTCTAGAGAATTTATCTTGAATATAAATTAGTTCTAAGATTGAGATGATGATCTGAGCATCTGGTATAACCTAATGAGTTAATACAGATTACAGGTTTAGAGGGTTTAAAATAGAACACCCAAGCAGAGATGTTAGGTATAACAATTAGTAAAGAACATTTAGGTAAACTTTTTAAATAAATAATATAGAAAAGTTATATATGAAGCCAATTGTACTTTTTCCTGTAGTGGTTTATAGAATCATATTATTAACAATATTATTAATAAAAGTCAAAAGACCAAAGAGGTTATTTTAACAAAAAAATAAAACAAAATAAAATAAAACAACATCATATTTATAAAATTTAAGGTTTACAATTATGCAATATTATTTAAAATTAAGTACTAAAACAAAAAAACTATAAATTTAAAGAATTTGTATTTGTTTAAATTTTTATAAATCAAGTGATATAATAATCTAGTAAAGTAATTAGTTAGTCAACTCTAAGTAGCAGGCCTAGAGTTCAAATCTTAGTATTAGTAAAAATTTGCAATTTTTTTTGTATTATAGTTAACTGTCTTTTAGAATTAGTTAAAATTAGATACCTGTTAGCTGTATTATACTAGTATAACTGAAAGGTCACATGGCATTTATACAGCCTTGTATAAAGAAACACAAACTGGTACTAGACAGTATAAGCCTATAATAAGTACTATAGCCATATAAAATACAGAAATTAGAAAAATAAAAGCCTACTTGAAAGACCTAAGTAAAAAGATAACCTGAACTTTTAATAGTGCTACTGTAAAAACTAGCTTATAAAATAGTTTAGAATCTGTAAAGCTAAATGAAAACAAGTCAGTCTTTGGGAAGAGGCTGTTGCAATCAGCCAAACTGCAGAATTTATTTTAGAGAAAAAGGTTATATACTAAAGAACATATAAACCACAAGTATGGTTTATCTACCTTTCTAAAGTATCTGGACTAAAAGCTTAGTAAAACTTGATTTAAATATCAAAGTAGTAGAAATATATTGTAAAGTAAGTATTAGGATTAGAGTGAACTCTACAAGAGCATAGAAGTTTAATAGTATGTCTTAACTGCAAGTGTTGGTCTTGGCCATAGCATTACCAAGTTAGTTGTAAAAATAGAATACAGAAAATTCTAAAAGGCTTAGTACAAAGTTAAAGATTCTCAAATAAGCAACAGTTTTAAAGACTTAGTAATTATAGCATATTTGCACTAATATTGACCAGTGCATTTTGATAGTTATAAGTAAGCAAATGAATACAGAAATTAAAGTATTTAAATAAGAAATTTATAAGCAGTTTCTATGTATAATAGCTAGTATAGAATTTTTAGATGGACTATTTAAATTAGACAATAACTAAGGTTGTATGAGTGACTAGTTGTATACTTTTTTTATAGTTGCTCTCTGTAGTTATAATGCTATCAATAAAATCCTGGATCACAAGTCTCACCTTAATATTTAAAAAAAAATTCTTATAATCACTTTAACTATTATAATACAATTAATATTAAATATTATACAAGATTTATATAATAGCAAAAATCATTTGAGTACTATTAGAATAGTTTATTTCTATTACTTTTTATATGATCAATTACTTAGTTAGATGATAAAATCTAAATGTAATAATTAATCACATGTCATATATAACTGTAATAACTGTAATACTAATTTTTGGTTTCACACTAGTGTGTGTTTAAAAAACTGTAACTTAGTTGCTCTACAATCCAAAATTTTGTATAATGTATAATAGGTAAACTTTTTAAAAAAGAATACAGTCATCTTCTCATATAATCACACAGTTGGGCACATAGTATTTTTTTAAAAAATGTGCTTATAAAGGAGTTGTGCTTATATAAAGAGCTATTTCTTATAAATTAAAGCATAGCTTAGCTCAAATATAAATATGATTACATATGATGTAATTATATGGAAGGTGGCTATATGGAGGGACAACTGTATTAGATTTGACTAATAGGTAATTAAAGCTTTGGATTATTTGGATTTAATAAAGATCAGTAGAATAAGTTATATGAACAAGAACTTAAGCAAACAGTAATAGTTATAAGTGTTTATAGGGTTTATACTAAATATAGTGTTAGAGCTTTTTTATAAACAATACAATGTAAAGATGTGGCAACCTAGTGAAGTGGTCAGGTTGTCAACCCCCCAAGTGGTAGGTTGGGTATTCAAATCCTATCAATAGTGAAAATTTGGATAATCACCTATGTAATATTTGTATTATGGCAACTGTTACTAATAATTAGGTTAGGATACCTGTAATGGCAGTCACACCAGCATGACTGGCAGGTCATGGGGCATCTGTGTAAATATGGCATTACACAGAGTAATGCAAACCAACAAATCAGGTAGTGCAAACACTAGATAAGTCCTTGTGGCTGTGTAAATCTGTTGAAATTGGGTAACAAGAAGTCTATTTGGGAAGACCCGAATAGAGAGGTAGCTGGATCTTTGACAGCCCTACTGTAAAGGCTAGTCTAGGAAAACAAATATCATAGTCATAGTACTCGGTCATATTAGCAGAACAGGCAAGAACCTCTAGGTTGAATGGCTCAGAGGTACCACCAACCAGGCTGCCAGAATGAACTAAAGAAAAAGGATATTGGGTCAACCTGATATATCAATGGACTGGTCGTAGTCCTACACAGTCTATCTGGATTGGGAGTTTGGTAAAAAGGCTAGACAAAAGGCAGAAGTATACTAAAGTACTGGGGTTATGTTGTGAAGTAGATGCTGATATCTAAGTGAACTCTACAAGGACATAGCAGTTTAATGGTTAGCCCTGACTGCAAGTGTTGGTTCTACTATAGTGATATCTAGATTAGCTGTAAAAATAGGTACAGAAGGCTCTGGAAGGTTTACCTCAAGGATAAATTAGTTCTAAGGTTGAGAACAATGATCTGATATATCAGAGATGACCAGTGATATTAATACAGATTACAGGTTCAGAGAGTTTAAAGTAGAACACCCAAGCAGGGGTCTTAGGTACAGCAATTGGTAAAAAACCTTCGGGCAGACTCCTTAAATAGGTAATATAGAAAAGTTATATGTATAGCCAATTGTATGCTTTTCTGTAGTAGTTCATTGAACCACAATACTGATAAGTGATTAATAAAAGTCAAAAGACCAAAGTGGTCACCTTAATACTAAAAAAAATTAAAAAATAAACAATACAATGTATTGAAACTTGTTTTTTTAATAAAAAAATGAGACATGTTTATTCTTTAAGGGCCATTTTAGTCATTATTTATATTATCTTTCTAACTATGATTTATTTAATTATATAAACTCCATTTTTATATTTTTTATTTAATTTGCTTTTTTAATTTATCTATCTAAACCCTTATACTTAATAAATCCTTCTTTATTATTAAATTTTTTTTTATTAAATCTTACTTTTTTAATATATTTAATAAATTAAAGTAATGCATTAATTATAAGAATATCTATATCAAGAAATTAATTGTCATACTTGCTCTTATGTAATGCTTTGATATCATATTTTTATTATATTATTGGATTTAATACTAATTATACTTTGCATAATAATTAATGAATAATAGATTTATATAAATATTGCCAAATGAAAACCTGGTACTCTAAAAATAGATTATTTATAGTAACAAAAATAAAGTACAAATTTGAGTTTTTTACAAAAAGTTTTAATTTATTTTAGCCAATCAAAAATAAAAATTTAATAAAGTTTTAATTTAATTCTATTTAAATAAAGATCTAAATAATATTAGTATAATCATATGAATTTATAATATAAAATATAAGAGGGTTAGTTTTAGCTTAAAAAAATTAATATTTACTATACTATATTATATAAATCTTTTTTTAGCAAAGGTAATAATTTTTAATTATTTATTTTTCAAAAAAGCTAAAATTTTTGTATGTTGTATGATATAATTAAACAAATTATATTATTTGATATAATTACTAATAAGAAAAAATCTTAATATTAATAAAACTTTTATGAATACACTTTTAGCAAATTTATTATTACTAATTTTCTTATGCTTCACTATTGGAAGTATTGTAATATTAATTATATAGATACTTCAATATATTAATAATTAGTAAAACTAATTAAATTTAATTTCTATATATTGATAATTCTAAATATTAAGTCAAATACATTATGTAATTTATAAATAGGATAAGTTTATAAGAAACAGTTTTATTTCACAAATAGGATTAAGATTATAAATATAATTTTTTCTTTTTATTTGTTTAAATCTTTAATACTAATATGACTTATTAATATACTAACTATTATACTTATTATTATTATTATTATTATTATTATTATTGCTTATACTAAGGCTATAGTTATCAGCAGCTATTGTCTTTATTGTATTTTAATTATAATTATATAACTTGTACAAGGTGAGTATACAACTAGCCATATATACAACTTTTAGTTGTCTATTTTAAGTAGTCCACCTATATAGCAGGTTTTATACTAGCTGCTATACCTGCAATCTACTAGGAATTACCTATTTAAATACTCTAATCCTTATACTTATATTAATAAATAGCATACAAGTTTCTGTATATCTAAGTGCCATCTAATCTTAACATAACCTCTCTTTTTGTATATCTGTCAAACTATTATATATTTCAAAGTACATCACCTAACTGTAAGGCTCTAAAAAGCCTCTCTGCTAACTCACTATTCACTTTTAATCTTTTTTGTTAACAGGACTCATTTATTCAAACCTTAGTACTAACTTTATATCATATTTTTAGTACTTATAGTATACCTTTGCTTCTGATCTCAAACTCTTAATTCAGATAGCCTAGCAGGACTATAACCTGTTTCTGGTACTTCAGAGTCTGGCTTTTAAGATTTTTTTTCTTTAGTTTGCAACTTCTGGCAGCCTGGTTGGTAGTATCCTTTATCTAAGGTTTTTGTTTATCTGATTTCTTCTATATTGGTATCTATTTCCTAGGTTTAGCCTTTATAGTAGTACTGTTAAATATCTGTACTACCTTTCTACTCAGATCTTTTCAGTGGGCTCTGGTTTCTCAGTTTATAGATTTATACTGCACAAGGACTTATCTTGAGTTTGCACTGCCTAATGCCAGTTTGCATTTCCCTGTATAACTCCAACATTGCACAAATGCTTCATGACCTGTCAGTCATGCTGGTGTAACTATATTACAAGTATCTGATCTTAACTAATTAACAGAATGCTGTTGCTGTAATACTACTTATCATTCATAATATTGATATAACATAGATAGTTTTTCAAATTTTTGCTGTTGGTAGATTTTGAACTTCCAATCTACACTTAAAGAATTGACAACTTATTTACTTCACTAAGTTACTACACCTCTTTATTATACTTATTATTCATTATTACTATAACTATATTTTTTATTTACTTAAATATAATACTATTAATTTTGTAAAATAATAGTTAGAATTAACTCTTTCTAATGATTACTTGGACCAAGTTGGTACTGAAAGTAGATTGAAGACTTTGGCTCCAAAATGAATAATATTCTTAGTTTTAAATTAAATAAATTTGCTATCAACAAATTTCAAGTATGTGATACACCAAAGAGCAGACAAAACTTGAGTAGTTCTTGCCTTGGATAAAGCTTTTTGTCTAATAAACTCTCTCACATATTCAGCATCCAAACTGGAAAAATATTTTGAAAGCAAGTAAAGACAAAAAATTAGTTTTTTGGTTAAGAATATTAGAAGCAAAAAAAAAAGAAAAACAACTAGAAAAACTCTTCTTAACTTAGATCTTTGCAACAATGATATACCTCTTCTGCATCTTTTTTTTAGTTTTTTTTTTGAAAAGTAAGAATTTGGCTCACCCTATCAAAAGATCAACATTGTGCATTACTTTCTTTTGTGGTTACATGCTTGTTTGGACATGGCAAATAAGAAATACAACAAACATGTAAGTTAATTAATCATGTGAAGTAGATTAGAAAAGGATTTAATTTGAAAAGACCAAAAATATATTGAGATATGCATATATTTTAAGGTCATGTGCATAATATTTTTAAAAAAAAATAGTTACAGGGGTTTATGAAGAATTGGACCACTTAAGTACACTTCAAATCTTGGTATATTATTCCATTTACTTGAAGAATTCTCCTATATAGAAAGTGTATAACTCAAACTCTGTCCTATAAGTAAATACAGTTTTCATTCTGGTTAAGCGTAATTAGTTTCTAGAAAATAGCCATAGTTCATAATATAATGAAAACATTCTAGTAAGTAGCAATCATAGAATAGAGTTTTATCCTGTTAGTAGGTTTTCTCTTTTATTCTCCTTATAGATTAGTTTTATTTTTTTTTTGTTAGTTTTATTTTTCTCACTATTTCATTCTTTACTTTCTCAATTTTAAAATTATTTCTTTTTTTTGTTTTTCTCTTCTCTATAAGAAGATGTTCCAGATTGGTGGTATCTTATTGTGTGCAAAGGTCAGATGAGTTGTAATTTTTAGTCCTAACTAAATTAGTATAGCAGGTTGCATTTAGATACTATTTGGGTGGCTGGATAATAGTAGACTTATAAGTTAAATGATATTCTGTATTTACATATGTAGTTATAAATAGTTTAATAAAGTACTACCATGACTGCTTAAAAGAAAAAAAATAACAGTTAGGATCTTTTTCTTGGATATCAAACAAAATATAATAATCTCAACTGTTTATAATATATTTAAAGAGTTAAAAAACAATTATGATAGTTCTTAGTACATTAAGACTCAACAGACAAATTAACAATATACTTAATGATAATATAAAAACAAGAACAATAATTATATTATTTATGTATATATTTATAATATAAAAAAAAATTTTATTTTAATTATAAATACTGACTTTTTTTCTAGAACAAGTTATTTTTATTATATACTTTTATATACTTATAATACATTATATATTTTATCTGTAATATATTACTTATATTTATTATTCTTTTATACTAATTATACTAATTATATTTTTAATACTACTAATTTATTTTATTATATTAATATCTATTAAATATCTAATATGATGTTTAGTATTTTTATAACTTTTAATACTGAAAATATATTTCAAGCAAGTAGTCAACATAGTTACTAATTATTTACTATATTATATTAGTTATCTTACTTAATTATTTAATAAATTATCAGTATAAACAAAAAGTTTAATTCTGTTTTTTTAATAACATCATAAACTATATCTAAATATTTTTTAAATATTTGTTAATTGCTTTACAAATATTTGTTTTAATTACTTATTAAACAAGTTCTAACATACCTTATATTTAACAAATATAAATATTTTATAATATGTATTTGCTTAATATCAATATTAATTTAATATTAAAAATA
>CAJVQA010007870.1:0-13437 GCA_910591915.1 Cetraspora pellucida | reverse complement strand
GTAACTTAATAAATATTAATTATATAATATTTATATAATAAAAATATTTCAAAAAATTAATAGGTTTCTGTAAAGTATTTATTAGTATTATAAAAAACTTTACTACAAACCTATAATAAAACTACTAGATGCAAAAGACTAAAAAATTAAAGAAATAGAATTTTATTTAAAAATTTTTTTAAATAAAAAAGTAATATAAATTTTAATTATACTATATAACTAATAAGAGCTTATAACTATTTTTTTAAAAAGATATATGAAGTAAACTAAATAACAAAAATATATAAAAGGGGTATGGCAACCTAGTGAAGTGGTCAGGTTGTTAACCCTCCAAGTGATAGGTTGGGTGTTCAAATTCTATCAATGATAAAAATTTGGATAATCACCTATGTAATATTCATATTATGGCAACTATTACTAATAATTGGATTAGGATACCTGTAATGGTGGTTGCACCAGCATAACTGGCAGGTAATGAGGCATCTGTATAAGTAAGATGTTATATAGAAAAATACAAAATGACAAATCAGGTAGTGCAAAACTAGATAAGTCCTTGTGGCTGTGTAAATCTATTGAAATTGGGTAACAAAAAGCCATTTGGAAAGATCTGAATAGAGAGATAGCTGGATCTTTAACAGCCCTACTATAAAGGCTAGTCTAAAAAAATAGATACCAAGGTTGTAGTACTTAGTCATAGTAGCTAAATAGACAAGAACCTTTAGATTGTGAGTCTTGGAGGTACCACCAATCAGACTGTTAGAACAAACCAGAGAAAAAGAATATTGGGCAATCCAATATACCAATAGACTGGTTGTAGTCCTACACAGACTATCTGGATTAAGAGTTTGGTAAAAAGGCAAGATATACTAAAGTACCAGGTTTATGCTATGCAGTAGATGCTGGGGTCTAAGTAAACTCTACAAGAATATAGCAGTTTAATAGTTAGCCCAAACCACAAGTGTTGGTTCTGCTATAATGATACCTAGGTCAACTGTAAAAATAAGTACAGAAGGTTTTGGAGATTTACCTTGAGGATAAATTAGTCCTAAGGTTGAAATGATGATCTGGGCATTTGGGTATAACCCAGTAAGTTAGCACAAGTTACAGATTCAGAAAGTTTAAAGTAAAACACCCAAGCAGAGGTGTTAGGTATAGCAATTGGTAGAAAACCTTCAGATAGACATCTTAAATAGGTAATATAGAAAAGTTATATGTATAGCCAATTGTACTCTCTCCTGTAGTGGTTTATTGAACAACAATATTGATAAGTGATTAATAAAAGTCAAAAGACCAAAGAGATTACCTTAAAAAAAAAAATATATATATATATATAAAACATATAGTTAACCAGATTACCAAAAGTTAACAAAAAAAAAAGATACAAAAGTATACTAAATTAGGCTATTTTGATTAGTAGTTTGAAGAGTTAATTAGTAAAAAATAATAACAAAATATTAAAAAATAAGTAATAAGATTTAGTTAAACTTTATAAAGATAAAAATAATTTAAGATAACAGTTTAATAAAATATTTGTAATTACAAGTATTTTTTTAAAAAAAAACTTATTCTCTTTGGAACTAGAAGTTTTTATTCAGTATTAGAACATAGTAATTTTAAGAATCTTTTTATATTAGAAAGTACAACTAGTTATATATATATTTAATATCTAATTTAAATAGTTTGTCTATATATAGATTATATACTAAGTAACATACCTAGTTATGTAAAAATTCTAATCTTTTTATATTTTATATGTGTATAAATATACATAAAAATTTTTTAGAATGTTTTATAGTTCTTAAAAGTTTTTAGAATTTATTAAAAATTTCAGCTTATATTATAGAGGCTTTATAGTATTAAAATACATATAAAAAAATTATATAAATTTGTGTATATTGTTTATATATTATATTAAAAGTTTAAAACTGTATTTAAAATTAAAATATAATAAAATAATTATTTTTGTATAGTTTAAATAAAAGAGTTTATAATATATATATTTTTAATTATTAGAAAAAGAAGGTTTATAAATAAATAAAGTTTTATTAATATGTATTAAATATATATAATTGTAAACATAGAACTTTGCATTAATCATATACATAGCAATAGTAATAACAATAATACTTATTATATTAATAAATATATGCATTGTAATTAGATAATCTATTAGCATTATATATATAAGTTTGACAGAACAGCCCCTTCAAAGTCTGGTTATATGATGGTTGATGATCTACACTTTGCTAAATATATTATCATAAATGATTAACACCTTGCTGCATTAACTGTAGCAATTGTCATCATCTTAACATTTTATTAAATAATCAAGATTTTTGATATTAAATCAGATGAGATGGTAAGTAAATCCTTCACAATCCAAAATCTTATGCAACCTATAGTTGACTTAGTCAAAAAGAGGTATTTATATTTGGTCAATGGTTTAGGTTCATAGATAAGTATTTCTTCTTAAGTCTTCTTAGATTTTCTATCTTAAGCTTTTACTAACTTTATTTTCAATTACCTTACTACTTTAGGTAATTGGACACAATGTATAATCTTACTATCTTCAATTTTTTGGGATAATAGAACAATACAACTATGACTGATTTTGGTACTTTAAAATACAACAGCCAGACAGAAATGTAATGATACTACAGAATAGGTCAAATAATTGCAAAAAACAGGTTTTTATAGTCTAATATTTAGCAATTAGTTAATTTAGTAAGGAAGACATTTATATATTTATTATTATATAAGAGTTTAGTTATTATTTTAATAAAGTAAAGTTTTTAGATGTTTTTTTCTTTATCTTTAATGCCTTATTGGCCTTTATTTATAAGAATAGTTTATTATATACATTTTCACATTCTATATTACTATTGTCTAAGACTATATATACTATTATGTTTATAACTACATTAGTGTTTCCTCTTTTATTGACTACTTTACTTACTTTACCTCTTTGGTCAGAAAGAACTTTTTCTACATTTTGGTCCTTTCTAATGATTCTGACTTTTCTAGTTGGGTTATCCTTATTTGGTTAGCCATGTTATATAGTATATAACTTAGCCAAATAACAATATTATTAAAATTTAGTAACCAAAGTTTAGTTAGTTCAAATTCTTAAACTATTTAGAACACAAATTAAACAGAAAAATATTAATTTAATAATTTTTCTTTTGAAAAACTCTTTCTGCAAATCCTTTACACAAATTTTAACTAAAAATTCATTTATACAAAAACTATTATAACTATTTATTCTACTAAGTTAACTTGTTTTTAGCTCTTAAATAAACTTCTTCAGCACTAATTTTATATTTATCCTAAAAGTTTTAAGTCTTTAGGATTTAAACTCATTGAGGAAAATGTACTGATAGTCTTTAGCCTTCTAAATTTACAATTTTAATTGTTATGCAAATATTACTGTCAAAACCTACTTTACACTCTTAAGCAAAAGTGTAGAGTACACTTTTTTTAGTTAAAACAAGCTCTAAATAAAGATTTTTGACTTAATATTGACTAAATTACAACCAAATTTAATTTTTACTCTCTTGTAAAAATTATTGTTTACTTTTTGTCCTTATCTTGGTCTGCTCATTCTTATACATTTTTTATGTAACATAGATCACTTCTAAATTCACATTTAATTAAACTTATACTAAATTTACTAATATATTCTTAAATAGAATCTTATTTAATACATAATCTACTTTTTTTTATATTTGGATCTAATTAATTTTATACAAAAGTTATACTTTATACTAATACTACATTACACTAGTAACTATTATTTAGTTACACTCACTATTTTAGTTATTATAAATTATAATTTTGTAATACCTTATTACATTAAATTACACAAACATATATTAAGCTATACCTTATACTAAACCCTTGTATCTACCCTTATAAAATTAAATTTTTACAACTTTTTTGCTTTTTTTATTTAACAAAATATTTAAAAAATGCCTAATTTTACAATAACTGAACCAGACTCTTATAATATAGATTATTACTACTCTAAATACAGAAACTATTATGAACTTAGTATAAATGAGTAACTTTCAAATCACTTTGTGTTTTTTCACTAGATATTAATTCTAATTAATATGAATGTCTTAAAAAAAACAATATTACTTCAAAGTTCAAATTCAACCAACTATTGACACATGTTTATGTAGTCAATTTCATACTAATTTTATCTCTTATTACTACAATATTACCCAACCTACCACTCTTGGTATCTCTAATATGCAAACCTCTCCAATTATCTCTACTAAATGCTTCAAAAAATTTAGTAATACTTTATCTGCATCTCTTATTATTAAACAATTTCCAACTCAACTTTCTAATTTTATTATTCTTTTTTCTTTATTTAATACCAATCCTACATCAACTGCCATTATTTCTTACTCTTAATATGTTCATATATGTATATTATATAATATCAAAATTTTTTCTTATGTTTTTTTCCAAAAAAACTAACATTCTTCAGATTATACTACTGCAATTTTTTTTAGAACTTGGCTTATTCATCATAACTGTACTCACAGAATTATTGATATCAAATTTATTATCTTGCTCAAACAAAACCTCTATCTCAAGAACAAAAAAAAATGAGTCATATATTCAAATTTGTTTTACTTAACAAAACTGAAAAAATAGAACTTTTTAAAGAAGTTCTATCTAAATTTTTTAAAAAAATAACAAATCTCAACAACAAAGACATGATACTTTCCAAGATCTCAACTAGTTTAAATTATTTTCAGTTACAAAAGAAATGGAATCTAACTCAAAACATAACACTCCATTCTATTAACAATTATTTGACTTTTTAAATCCAACTTAATCTTTTTTGTATCTATAAAAATTATTTTTTCAAAAATCTAGATATTAAATTTACTTTTAAATACTTATTTGATTACTTATTAAAAACTATAGCTGAACAAAAACCCAAATTCTTAGTGAACCTAGTTTACAAATTAAATTTATCAATTGTCACTCATATTTCAATTCCTACAGAAATTTTAATTAATACTTTAAAACTTATACTTTCTAAATTTTTTACTATATTCTTTACAAAACTTCATTATAAAAAAATTCTTTAATCTTACTATAACATTCTATCATATATATTCCAAAATTGACTTCAAGTTGTTATTAATCTTGCATGCTTATATCTCTTTCTTAATTTTATTTATAAAACTATTTATGCAAAAAAATTTTTAGAAGATTTAAATCTTTAACTACTTCATCTTACTTTACATTATAATATTAGTTACAATTTAATCAACAAAGCTTCTTTTTAAATACAAAACAATGATAAATTAAATGTTAATATTTCTGTTAATATTAATACAGAAAAATTCAAAAAAACTCTTTTCAAATATCTTCTCTTAAACTACATAAAGCTATTCTTAAAAATTAGTTTGATAAATTCTTTGAATTTACAAATGGCACTCTCCTAATATTATCAAAACCAAAGTTTTTAATTTTTTCAAATATCAAACTGCAACCAAATATACTAAAGAGTATAAAAAGCTACTATCTCAATTCTTCATAATTGAATCTATTATATCTCTTCAAGAATGCATTCTATTAGTTAGAAAACTTGTTCTTTTCTATATTTATACTTGTAAAAACTTTAATGAACACAAATATACAGTTCTGTTATCAAATACTAAACACAACTTTTAAAATCTTTTTATATATTACTTTGACCAATCTTTTAAAAAATTCTCTGCTTCTGTTTCTGATAAATTAAACCTATCTACCAAATTTAATCAACCAGCATGAACTCATTCTATCTTGGATTTCTTAATCTTCTACAAAGATAATAAATATTCAGCTTTATTCAAAATTCTACCTCCAATTAAATTCTTTTACAAACTTACTGATTCTGTTGAAAAACAATTCATAAAAATCTACAAAACAGATTATAATATAAATCATTAAACCTACTACTTCTATGAATACTTTAAAGCTTTTCTTCAAGCAGCAGCCCAAAATAATAAAAACTTTAATCTTAGCTATAACCAAGTTATTAAATAAACTACAAACCAAATTACAAATATCTATTTTCTTGCCAGAGTTATTACCTACTTTGAAATATTTAAACAAAGTAATACAAATCTCTCTATCTCTTTTATCTAGAAAAATATAATAAAAACTATTACTCCAAGCTCAATCTCTTATAATTAAGTATTTTAAATACATTATTCCAAAAAAAAATCAACAATCATAATCTTTTTAATTCTATTATCTCTTAACCTTCTTTTTAATAAACTTTTCTGTAATTAACATTAAAGCAGCTGCCACCTCTAAAATTATGATGTACTTTACAAATAGTAGGCTATTTTTAGAGAAAATAATATAAGTAGATGGGCAGTAAAGCCTATTTATGCAGAAAACTGGGTTAATAATGGTCAGCCCCAATGTACTAAAAAGACTATAGTATCTTCTGCAGCTTTGTGAGTTTAGTTTAAAACAGTAAGCAACCTTGCAAAAACATTTTATTACTTCTTGGATTCCAATTCTTCATCTAACTTCAAGAACCTCACTTGCTATAATATCTTCTTAATTAATCATAATCTTCTAACCTTACCATCTAAATAAATACTATTATCTTTTATCCAACATCTAAAAATTATCTTCTTTAACAAACCTTTTAAAACCTCTATTAATAATACACTTACTAAAACACATATTTATAAAAATCTAAAATATAAACTTCTACCTAATCACATATTTCTTCCAAGTTCATATTATTATCTATACAATAATCTTTCTATTAAATCACATTTCAGATACTTAACTTCTTATACTATCTTGAATAGTATCTTCTTTAATATATATAATAATAATAATTCAAATCTTATTTTTCTTAATTCACAAAATTCTACTCTACAACTACTAATAATATACCTTATTTACAAATAACTCTCTTACCTATTATTTCAATTACTCTAAAAATTGATTCTCTAAATAGTTTACTTCAACATTCAAAAAAAAACTCACTTATTGACATAATCAATTAACATAATTTTAATATTTTTGGATTATCAGAAATACACCTAACTTTAAAAAAAAGAAAATATATTAACAAAGACCTTCAAAACTATAATAACTTCTAGAATTCTTATAAAAATTCTTATCAAGCAGGTGTTGAAATTTTTATATATAATAGAATCTCCAAATATGTAATTAGAACATATAACTATAATGGCTATATAATTGGTTTTAATTTATATTTCAAACACAATTCTATTCACATTCTTCAAATTTATTTTCTAATAGCAGAGAAAAAACAACTATGTTCTAAAATTCAAGAACAAATTATCCAACTTTTTAACAACATCAATTATCAACTAATAATATTTTGTGATTTTAATAGTGTTTCTAATTCATGCTTAGATAGAAATTTGTCAAAAAATACTTCTATTTTAGAATCTCAAATTCTTAAATATCTAATCAATCATCAATTCAAAGATATATATCAACTTTTCTTTTTTTTAACTTATAATTTTACTTTTATTTGCTCAATCTCAAACAATGGAATTGACCAAATATAGACAAATCTAAGTATATCTCAAATTAACTATACTAATATTCTCAAGGATATCTCATTTGAATCTAATTACAAAATTATTACTCTCAACATATCTATAACTATTAGTAAAACAAAATCCACCAAACAATATACAAGAAAAACTTTTTTTAAAAAAACTGCTCTAAGAAAAATCTTGAAAATTACTCAAACCAAACATCACAAAGTTTTTAACAACTTTAAACTAAAATATCAAATATTACTAATCAAAATAAACTTAATCTAGTTTGAAACAAAATACTTAAAGCACTTTTCAAAGCTACTACTAAAAACATTTCTTATAAAAATATCAAAACTACTTATAAAATCAAATCAAATAAACTACTTAAACATCATTTACTCTATTATAGATACAAACAAATACAATATCTCAAAAATTATTTACAATCTTCAAATCTTTATAATTTCTTCATAAATATAATATTAAATATTTTGACAATTTTATTATTCAATCTCTAACTTCTGATCTACTATTAAACAAGAATTTATTTAAATTAAATTAGTACTTAACACTTATTATCAATAACAAACCCAAAAAAAAATTCAGCAAAAAATTGAAGACCATAATCAACTCTTTTACTTATAACTAAAATAATTCTTTAAAAATATTTTTGAAAAATACAATAGTATATATATTGACAGATTACTAAACTATAACATCTTATTAACAGAAGAAAATTAAATTAAACAAGCTATCTATACTCATTTTTCTAAATACTTTAATAAGAAACCTTTACAACAAATTCAACCCAATTCTGAATATTATAAACTTTAACAACTCCATTCTGAATTTAAACTATACTATTAGAACTTATTTACTAATATCTTTAATTATAAATAGCAAAATATCATTCAAAATTTTCTTCAAAAAGCTGCTAAATCTCTTGAAAACAACTATAAACATATTAAATATGTTAGTCTCTCTGACCAAATTTCTCTCAAACTATTTATTAACAAATGCTTCTAATTTCAAAAAATTTCATCAAATTAAAAAACATTTAACATCTTTCTTATTTCAAAAAAATCTTCATAAGACTTTATATTTAATTAAGTTTGTTCTATCTTAATTATAGAACCTATAAAATGTTTTACAAAACTTTTTACACAAAGACTTAATAACTTCATTAATACAAACAATCTTCTCTTTAATCTTAACTTTGCAGCTACCAAAAACTTATTAACACACATTCTAATTCAAAATTTTAATAATATTATTGAATATTATAAACACTTTAACAAAAAAGCATGAATAATATTTTAAGACATGTCTAAAGCTTCTGATAAAATTAACATATCTTGACTTCAAGATACTTGTAAAAAAATTAGTATTCCTTTACAAGGAATTCAACTTATTACTAAACTCTATACAAACTAATAAGCAAGAATTATTACTCTATATGGCCTTATATCACTTGTTTATATTAAATTAGGAATTGAACAAGTTAAAATTTATTTATCTTTACTTTGAAAAATCCACTATAATCCTATTTTTATTTTCATTTACAACAAATATAACAACCATCTACTTAAAATTACCTTATTTTTATCATTTAATATTATTTCAAACATTTTATCATTTTTTATAACAATACCTTCTATGGCCTTTATAAATGACACTGTTTGGTACAATGAAAGTTCTAAATCTTTTCAAAGTATTCTTAATGATACTTAAAAACTCTACAATTTAAATAAGATTAAAATTAATCTGTTTAAATCTGACCTCTTACTTATTTTCCAAAACAAAAACAAACTAAATCTTACTATATCAAATCTTTATTATAATAATCAAATTATACTTTTACATAAATCTTATAAAACTATATGATACTTTGGTATTTATTTTGATAAAAATAGTTTAACTAAATCAATATATGAGATACTCCAAAACAAAATCAAAAACTTTCTTGCTTTAATTAAGTTTAAAAAATTTACATCTAAACAAATCTCTACTCTCTTTAATATAATACTATAACCATCTTTAGAATATCTATTACAAATCTTGTTAATTGCAAAAACATAATAAAAACTCTTATGTTTACTCTCTATTACCTTGCAAAAAATTTATCTAATATTCTTATTACTAATTCATTATTATTTAAACTTCTAACCCTTCAATATCTAACTCAAAAAATAGTAATATTTACAATAAAACACATTTTTTATATTACCTCTCTTCTCAAATATATTAGTGTAATCAGAATTAAAAATTGGCTAACTAAAATATAATAATTCTTCTTTTTTCCAAATACTGCTTCTAAATACTGCTTCCAAATTCTCACTAAAAACAAAAAACTTTACATTCATCTTTTAATTTTCACTTTTAATAATTTCAATATTTTTCTCTCACTTAATAACTCACTAAATTTACTATCAGTGAATATTCCTATATCTACAAAAACAATATATGATATTTTTCTATCTAATATTTTTAATTCACTAATTAATAGCCTTTGAAACAATAAAATACTTTTATTAAACAATTTATAACGCTGATAATTTATATATTCTCTCATGAAACAATACATATATATATATCAAAAAATCTACTTATAAACCTATCTTATTTTGGTTACTAAACTTTCTAATCTTATTTAAAACAATACAATTTCTCAAACATGGCCATATCTTAACTTACTAAATATTAATACCTTTACTAATTTCTTTGACACAATCACTCTTTATCATTAAATAAATAATCTATTGTTTCTAATAACTACAAATTCTTTTTATAAAAAATTCACTTAACTTTTTTTTTTTATAATTTCTTTCTGGTTTAATATCCCTAATTTCTACTACCTCATTGATACCAATATTTCAAACTTTTATGAATATTTCTTATATTAAATCCTTAAAAAAGAATAACAACTATTTACTCTATATTAACAATTATAAAATTCATGTACTTATTAATATTCAATAACAAGTAATTTCAACTTCTATATTATTGCAATTACTAACTATTTACATTCCTGACACAGAAATTCAAATAATCCAAAAAACCATATCTTTAAAACCAACTTACTAATCTATTTCTATTAACTAAAAACCTTCCAAATAATACTTATTTCTATACAGATGTCTCAATTATCAATGTACAAACACCATATCCAAAAATTGGTATTGGATAGATTTCTGAACATAATACTCTAATCAAATTTAACTGTACAATATTTTCATACCCCAACTCTACTTAAGCAGAACTTGAAGTAATTGTCTATCTTTTACTTATTCTTCTAATAAACTCACAAAGTAATATACATCTTGACAATTTATCAGCTTTAAAAAACATTCAATTATTTTCTTTCTTATACAAATTCTTACATATTAAAAACTGTGATATTTTATTTATTATCCACCATTTTTTCAAACAAAATCTCTCAGATCTCCTTTTACAAAGTTAAATTCCACTCTAATAATTCTTTTCATAATCAAGTTAATCTCTTAGCTAAACAAGATACCTCTAAACACTTAATTAAATTCAACTTTACAACATTACTTTCTGATTATTTTAAATGGTATAACTATACAATACCTACTAAAACCCAACTATTTCTACAAAATACAATTACAATATAATCACTTCTTTCTTGGTCACAACTTAAATTCTTCCAAAACCCATTCTCTATTAAATGGTAACAAATGTTGACATTATCAATTCTCTAAATAATAATCAAAAATTCTACATATTTTATCTTAAAATTATTAATAACAACCTATCTACTATGCAAAACCTTAATTTACGATATTCACTCTTATATACTATTCCAAATTGTGTCTATTGTCAAACTCCTGAAGATATATCATATCTCTTTACATGTCCTAAACAAAAATATAATCTTCAACAAACCTTTTGAACTTTAATTTCAAATATTACTCAACAATTAAATATTTCTTCTAAATTTTTAGATAAAATTTATATTATTTTATCACAACAAACAAACATTTTACTACACTCACATTTTCTCAATCTTATCAAAGTTCTTTTTTCTATATCTCAATATGATAATATTAAAATATTACTTCATAAAACAACATTATTCTTCTTTATAGCCCTATCAAATGCTTTTCTAAATTGGTTTCACTAACATATATGGCTACTATATAACATTTTTCAACAGTAATGAAAAAAAGCTTGCAATATAACTAAAAAATCTAAACATTTAAAAATATATTCTTTAACTCTACTTTCTCAATCTAATTCTAATACTATCAATACACCTATTATAAATTTAACTATATCTATTAAAAACTAGTTAATTCTAGACTATATACTTACTAACTGTATTTACTAAATGCCAAGACTATCACCTAGGTTTTCTTTAACCTTTCTATGCTTAAAATTAATTTGAAATTATTAATAATAGTATTATATAGAAATAAAGATGTAATATCATATTGGATGTCTTAAATAAATAACACAAATGTAGTTTATAAATCTTTAATGTAATTATCTTTATTATCAAATAAAGTTTCTACTTTGGCATAACAAAAAAAAAATAATTTTTCTTTTAATAATGTTTTATTAGATATCAATCTAAACTAGACAAACTTGATCTTATAAGTAAGATACAGTATATATAAGAATTCTAGTTATTTTTTACTTGTCAATACTATTATCTTCATTAGTACTAACTAGAAATTTTGGTATTATAAGTATATAAGATATAG
This sequence comes from Cetraspora pellucida, assembly GCA_910591915.1. Lineage (NCBI taxonomy): Eukaryota > Fungi > Glomeromycota > Glomeromycetes > Diversisporales > Gigasporaceae > Cetraspora > Cetraspora pellucida. Next base: position 1,160 of record CAJVQA010007870.1, on the reverse strand, counting down.
TTTGTTAGAATTTTCTGGTGCCCAAGTTGCTTGTTAATGTATTTTCTTTTCTGCTTTTTGTATGTCTTTTTTTATTAATATCAATTTATTCTATTTCATCATAGTACTAACATGTAGCCAATTATTAGCAGCAGTTTCTGAGCAGATTCAATTAAATGCCTGCTTAAATAATGTCCAATTTGATTCCACATAAGCACAGGCCTTTTCTTTTAAATTTTCATTTGTATTTGCACTTTAATTATTAGAAAAACTATTGACAGCATGGGTTTTAACAACTTGAGCAACAGGTTGAGCCTCTAATAATATATTATTGACATAAAGATCATTAAGAATAAGAAATGGTAGTGTGGTATAACATTTAAACCCACACCTAAGTAAATGTTGTCTTTTTCCATTAGGTGTATTTACAGTTTGTCTGACAAATGCTTATATAACAAAAAACAATTCCTGAAAAATGCTAGACAGCTGCAGGCCTATTGTGCAACTTCAGTGAAGTATAAACTACTTGAATCTCTTTCATCAATACTTCTCTTCCTTTTATTACTACATATTTTTGTCTTTTTTTTATCATTTGCACTTGCATAGATTCATTTTTTCTTAAAGTTTTTCTACTAATACAGATCTATAATGTTATCTAGAATTTGTGAAAGTTAGTCTACTTGTGCTGGCACCACTTTTTTTGAAAAATGTTCACAGTAGGAGATCTAGTCTAGGCCAATTAAAGCACTGTAAATAATGTTATTTAACAACACTCTAATACATTTCAATCTTTATTATAGTTTTTCTATATAGTATTACTGGTTTGGTAAATTATGCCCAAAGGTACATAATCATAATAAGTACCAATTGGTTCAAAAATAAGTCCAAAGCAATGTAAAAGAAAATTAAAAGTTTAAAAAAATATTAAGTATTCAAAAAAAAACAAAAAAAAAATTAAAAAAATTTTTAATATAAAATTAACAAAAACTAGATCTAAATTACTTTATTACCACATAGCTTATCATTACAGTAACCAAATTTTTTACTAAATCTCTTGTATTACTACAATAGTTATAAGATTTTTAACATATCTATATTTAAGGGTAAAGTATACGTAGATCATTTTTTATATGATCTTTGTGGTACAATATAATTTTTATAAAAAATAAAGCTTTGCTACT